>JAULUF010000052.1:33935000-33940000 GCA_031834385.1 Semotilus atromaculatus | reverse complement strand
TGACTGTGCGGGTGGTGTGACTGTGCCAGTTGGTGTGACTGTGCGGGTGGTGTGACTGTGCCGTGATGGTGTGACTGTGCCGTGATGGTGTGACTGTGCGGGTGGTGTGACTGTGCCGGTTGGTGTGACTGTGCCGTGATGGTGTGACTGTGCGGGTGGTGTGACTGTGCGGGTGGTGTGACTGTGCCGAGTGGTGTGACTGTGCGGGTGGTGTGACTGTGCAGGTGGTGTAACTGTGCCGTGATGGTGTGACTGTGCGGGTGGTGTGACTGTGTGGGTGGTGTGACTGTGCCGTGATGGTGTGACTGTGCGGGTGGTGTGACTGTGCGGGTGGTGTGACTGTGCGGGTGGTGTGACTGTGCGGGTGGTGTGACTGTGCCGTGATGGTGTGACTGTGCGGGTGGTGTGACTGTGCGGGTGGTGTGACTGTGCGGGTGGTGTGACTGAAGGACAGACCGAGAAGGAAATTATTAGTTGAATAAAGTCGATATTTTTGTTTTTTTTTGCGCACAAAAAGTATTCTCATCGCTTAATAAACTGAAGATTGAGCCACTGTAGTCACTTGGACTATTGTAACGATGTCTTTAATAACTTTTCGGGGGAACCAGTTTCAGTCCCTTAGAAGCCTATGGAGGACTGATCCAGCTCTCAGATTTAATCAAAAATATCTTAATTCGTGTTCCGAAGATGAACGAAAGTCTTACAGGGTTGGAACAACATGAGGGTGAGTAATTACTGACAGAATTTTCATTTTTGGGTGAACTATCCCTTTAATAGAAAAATATGATTTATGTGATGTTTGGAGAGCTCTGAATGGAAATGAAAGACAGTAGGCTTTACATGGGCTCATACACGAGATCATTATTTAGCTCTAGCTAGACTAGACAGATTGTATGTTTTTTTAAAGCATCACTTGAGCATGTTTAACAAATGCTATATCACACCTGTATCGTTTTCTGATCACCATCTGGTGAGTTGTACATTTATTTTAAAACAGTGAAATTTAAAAGTGCATACTGGCACTTTAAGTTTAAGTTTTTCATAGAATCTTTTGAGTTATTTTGGAAAGAGTTTAAAAAGACAAAGTCTTCTTTTAATTCCCTACAACAATGGTGGGATTTTGGCAAGGTACAAACAAAACAGTTTACACAACAATACACTCAAGGATTTGTAGGATTTTGTACAGTAGACCATCATGCCAAATTGAATCGAATGCTTTTTTAAAGTCTACAAAACATGCCAATATTTTCCTTTGTTTGTCCTTGATGTTTTTGTTGATGAGAGTGTGAAGAGAATAGATGTGGATGTGCACTGTTTTGGTAAAAAGCCAATTTGAGCTTTATTTAAAGTGTTGTGTGATGAGATGTGTGAGAATGCGTCTGTTTATGATACAGAACAGTTCCCACACTGATGCCGCCATAACTACTGGGGTCGCATCGATCACCTTTCTCAAATCTGGGGGTGATGAGTCCTTCAGACCAGCACTCAGGGAAGCTTCCGGACCATAACATCAGATCCATAACACCAGACCCATAACGCCAAACCCATAACACCAGATCCATAACACCAGACCCATAACGCCAAACCCATAACGCCAGATCCATAACACCAGACCCATAACGCCAGATCCATGACGCCAAACCCATAACACCAGATCCATAACGCCAAACCCATAACACCAGACCCATAACGCCAAACCCATAACACCAGATCCATAACACCAGACCCATAACGCCAAACCCATAACACCAGACCCATAACGCCAAACCCATAACACCAGACCCATAACGCCAGACCCATAACGCCAGATCCATGACGCCAGACCCATGACACCAGATCCATAACACCAGACCCATAACGCCAAACCCATAACACCAGATCCATAACGCCAGATCCGTAACGCCAGATCCATAACACCAGACCCATAACGCCAAACCCATAACGCCAGATCCATGACGCCAGATCCATGACGCCAGATCCATAACGCCAGATCCATAACGCCAGACCCATAACGCCAGACCCATAACGCCAGATCCATAACACCAGAGCCATGACACCAGACCCATAACGCCAGATCAATAACGCCAGATCCATAACGCCAGATCCATAACGCCAGATCCATAACGCCAGATCCATAACACCAGAGCCATGACACCAGACCCATAACGCCAATCCATGACGCCAGATCCATGACGCCAGATCCATGACGCCAGATCCATGACGCCAGATCCATAACACCCATAACACCAGACCCATGATGCCAGACCCATAACACCAGATCCATGACCCCAGATCCATGACACCAGACCCATGACACCAGACCCATAACACCAGATCCATAACACCCATAACACCAGACCCATAACGCCAGATTCATAATGGCAGATCCATAACGTCAGACCTATGACGCCAGACCCATGACACCAGACCCATAACACCAGATCCATAACACCCATAACACCAGACCCATGACGCCAGACCCATGACGCCAGACCCATGACGCCAGACCCATAACGCCAGATCCATGACGCCAGACCCATGACACCAGACCCATAACGCCAGATCCATAACGCCAGATCCATAACGCCAGACCCATAACGCCAGACCCATAACGCCAGATCCATAACGCCAGATCCATAACGCCAGACCCATAACGCCAGATCCATGACGCCAGATCCATAACGCCAGATCCATAACGCCAGATCCATAACACCAGATCCATAACGCCAGATCCATAACGCCAGACCCATAACGCCAGATCCATGACGCCAGAGATCCATAACGCCAGATCCATAACGCCAGACCCATAACGCCAGACCCATAACGCCAGAGCCATGACACCAGACCCATAACGCCAGATCCATGACGCCAGATCCATAACGCCAGATCCATAACGCCAGACCCATAACGCCAGACCCATAACGCCAGATCCATAACACCAGAGCCATGACACCAGACCCATAACACCAGATCAATAACGCCAGACCCATAACGCCAGATCCATGACGCCAGATCCATAACGCCAGATCCATAACGCCAGACCCATAACGCCAGATCCATAACGCCAGATCCATGACGCCAGATCCATAACGCCAGATGCATAACGCCAGACCCATAACGCCAGATCCATAACGCCAGAGCCATGACACCAGACCCATAACGCCAATCCATAACGCCAGATCAATAACGCCAGATCCATAACGCCAGATCCATAACACCAGATCCATGACGCCAGATCCATAACACCAGACCCATGATGCCAGACCCATAACGCCAGATCCATAACACCAGATCCATGACACCAGATCCATGACACCAGATCCATGACACCAGATCCATGACGCCAGACCCATAACGCCAGACCCATAACGCCAGACCCATAACGCCAGACCCATAACACCAGATCCATAACACCAGATCCATAACACCAGACCCATAACGCCAGACCCATAACGCCAGACCCATAACGCCAGATCCATAACACCAGATCCATGACACCAGATCCATGACACCAGATCCATGACACCAGATCCATGACGCCAGACCCATAACGCCAGACCCATAACGCCAGATCCATAACACCAGATCCATGACACCAGATCCATGACACCAGATCCATGACACCAGATCCATGACACCAGATCCATGACACCAGATCCATGACGCCAGACCCATAACGCCAGACCCATAACGCCAGACCCATAACGCCAGACCCATAACGCCAGATCCATAACACCAGATCCATAACACCAGACCCATAACGCCAGACCCATAACGCCAGACCCATAACGCCAGATCCATAACACCAGATCCATGACACCAGATCCATGACACCAGATCCATGACACCAGATCCATGACACCAGACCCATAACGCCAGACCCATAACGCCAGACCCATAACGCCAGATCCATAACACCAGACCCATAACGCCAGACCCATAACGCCAGATCCATAACGCCAGATCCATAACGCCAGATCCATAACGCCAGATCCATAACACCAGACCCATAACACCAGACCCATAACGCCAGACCCATAACGCCAGATCCATAACGCCAGACCCATACCGCCAAATCCATAACACCAGATCCATGACACCTCCATAACGCCAGACCCATAACGCCAGATCCATAACGCCAGACCCATAACTCCAGATCCATAACGCCAGACCCATTACGCCAGATCCATAACACCAGATTAAATCATTTGGCTCAAGTTTTAATCATGCTGGGACTGCTGAGTTTAAGCATTTCTTTACTTATGTGATCTTGTCCACATGCTTTCTTCAATGTAAGTTTTTTAATATGTTCTAATATTTCAGATATTGTTATAAATTTATCTAATGGATTTTGATCATTTTTAATTGTTTTCTCCAGGTCTTCTAGTGCGTTCTGTATGTTACTCTGAGGTTGGTTAAGGTCAGCCGGTGCAATTTTTTTATACAGATTTTCAAAGTAAGATTTCCAAACTGTGCCGTTCTGGAGTGACATCTCTATTTTGGGTTTTTCTAGTTTTTTTTATATAGGTTCCAGAAAGTGTTTTGATCTACCGAATCATAAATTTCATCAGTTTTGGTTTTAGCATATTTTTTTCTTTTGTCCCACAAAAGTGTTCTGTAATTGAGACTGTGAATAAGAGAGCCGTAATGTCTGTCTGTCTGGGTCTGTGCTGTGAGTCTCCTCTTTCCTGCACATCATCGGTCAGACATCCTCTCTCATTCTCTGATGATTTGTTTTATGTGTGCTTCGCTGTTTAATGTTAGATTGAGTTATCAATGTTTTGAATATGTCATTTAATATAGTAGGACTGCTGATGTTTTCTTTGAATTGATCCGAGTTGGATTGATTCCATTTGAGTTTAGGTTTCAAAGGAAGTTTTAGTTGTTTCACACAGGGGTTTCAGATAAAGCTCAGTTTGGCAGTGATCGGAGACCGGGAGCTGAGGTCTGACTGTGAAGGCATTAATAAAGCTTGGGTCAATATCTGTTATTGAATAATC
>JAULUF010000052.1:33925000-33930000 GCA_031834385.1 Semotilus atromaculatus | reverse complement strand
TGTTTCATACTAAAATTAATTTGAATCCATTTTGTTCGGTTAGCTCTGCTGGTTGATGTTGTTGTACAAGCAGAATGTGGCGGTTGGTCAGTGTGGCATTAGCCCCGCCCCTCCTCCACTGTGATTGGACGGCTGGGTAAAAAGTGACAGTGATGAGTGCTGCGTTTTACCCAAAGTTGAACATTCTTCAACTCTCGGCAACCAGTAAAAAACGCAGAGCGCACAGCATTTCAGCGTGAAAAAAACGCTCAGCACCTCGTTACGCTCATGGCGTTTTAAAAACGTGTTGCTCCCATTGAAAACATTTGAAAAAATACGCCAGCCACGTGAAAAAAAAACGATTTGGTTGACGAAATTCACTTTGAGGCAACAAAAAATAAGTTTTTCACAGGGGCGGGTGTTGCTCCGACTTCGCGTCCAGCCGTGAACAACCTCAAAACCTCACAACACCCGCCCCTGTCGGTGATTGGTTGAAACACTGTTTATTTTGGTTTTGAGTGGTGGTGAGTGTGTGTGCAGATCTCAGAGCCTAGGCTGACTACAGAGACGCGTTTTTTGGACGGCATGCTTATGGGGCGGGCAGCTAGCGGATCGTTAGGAAAGATTAGACATTTATTTTTGGGCCTGAAATCACTGATACAACCTTTAAGTCTTGCCAATTTAAACATTCAAATGTTTTTACCCCACTCTCTGGGAGACGGGTGCAGTCACACTCAAAGCACACACTCATAGAAAACCTCACAAGCAGCTCACAAGTATCAGATTGAGTTGTTCGTGGCTGTTCGTGGCTTGAGTTGTTAAATGGTCAAATACACATGTGTTACCGTCTTGGCGAGGATTCACATTAACAGTCGGATTTGTCTTGCGTGAACGTCAACAGTTGAGAAAGTAAACACGTGTATCAGTGCATTAGATCAGTGCATTCACGCTTAAAGGGACAGCAGCCTAATATTCCTGCTGATGTCTGTTTATAATGTTAATCTTGTGTTAATCTAATGTTAATGTTAATCAAAGAGAAAATCACTCACTGCTCTTGACTCAATAAGTTTTGTAACGTTAATGGTAAGGATTAATTTATTCAGGGAAGACTCCAGTGTTATTTTACATTTGATTCCATATAGTATTTCTCACCTGAATACTGTTACACCTACCTGAGTAGCTTTACTCTATTGTATTTATTAGTATTAATTAATAATTTTTATTAGTTGTTTTTCTGTGTAAATTCTGTTGAATTCAGGCTTGTGCTGTGTGTAAGTTATTGTGCCACAAAATTGCCCCATTGTAAAAACAAAAATACATTGCATTTGCGTGACCAAACATTTAGATTTTTTTGAAAAAAAATTCTATAAAATATGCAAATGTATATTAAATAAAATAAAAATTCCCCTAAAAAGAATCACTTAATGAAGGAATTCCCCCATTTTACAGAGCAATATTTAGGGTCGGCCCTGAATTAAAGGAATAGTTCACCCAAAAATGAAAATTACACATTCTTTACATTCTCTTGTTGTTGTTGTTGTTAGAGTTTGTGGGTAAATGTTCTTTTACTGTCATTAAACCGCTGATCTGTCAAAGGCTTTATGTTTTTCTGCAGTGTGTCTGAGCCTGTATTCTGTCTGATATTAATCTGTCTGTAATAATAGACACGCTGTCCGTGTTGTGGCGCGTGTGTTGTCGTGTGTAAAGCACAGGGTGTGTGAGTGTGTGTCTCTCGGCAGTGAGCGAGTGTAGGGATCACGGTGAAGAAGTCATCAGTCATCAGTAGATTATCTCACTCTACAGGGCATTAGATGTTCCTCTCCACCTCCGTCTGAAAGGGGGATTGGATTGCACTTGTGTGGAGCGGTGTAATTTCAGATTACACAAGGGCTTTGGACTCTGATGGCATTACGGTGTGTGTGTGTGTGTGGTGAGCACTGAGAGTGGGCATCTCTCCCAGAAAAAGCCTGCTTGCTCAGGATTATCCCGCAAAGCATAAATCCTTACGATTCTTTCTTTTCTAGAGAGTGTTGCGAGAGCAAAGAGAACAGAAACTGTGTATACAGCAGGTGTTGTCTACTCTTAAAGCTGATGTGTGTCACAGATATTGATAGGCTGTAAGACACCGTGACTGTGGATCTTTCGAAGTGTTCAGACCAGCCCAACACTGCACCGGCTCAACCAATGGCGTGAGTTTAGAGGCGGGAACGTTTGTTCGACTGGCCAATGACAGCCTGTAAGGTTAAAATAGTTCATGTATTATTCATGTGTTCTCTTTGGTGATGGTTTAACTGTTCGTTCACTGAGAGATGTTGTGCTTTTCTAACTGTAAATGCAGTTACAATAAGTCAGTGTCACACAGAATACCTTAGTACCGCACTTTCTTGCGTCATTCAGCCACCAAATATGCATTTTTAAATATTTTGATAAATTATTTATTCTAGCTATGTTATCAAAAATGATGTTTTTATTTTATTTTTAATGTTGATAAACTATTTACGATTTATTTTAAATGTGTTAATAAATGAAAAATTTATTTTAAATATTCTGATCATTCATTTATTTATTTTACATATTTTGATAAATAAGCAATTTACATATTTTTAATTTGTTGATTAATTATTATTATTTAATATTCTAATAAATATATTTATTCTTTATTTTAAATATGTTGATCAAATAAATAAATTATTTCATATTTATTTGAAATATGTTGATAGATTAATTTACTAATTATTTTAAAATATGTTAATAAATAAAAGTATTTGTTTTAAACTGTTTTAAAAGTGTTTGTATAAATTATTTATTAAATAATTATTGTGATGTAATAATAATTATAGTAGTAATAATAAGTATTATTATCAGTAGTAGTAGTAGTATTTAATGGATTAAGTTGTAGTAATTGTTTTCATGTATTGTTATTATCATCATCCAGTGTCAGAATATGATTTGAGAATATAGCGGCCCAGATAATGTGAGACCGCGTGATCATACTGAAGTGCAGAAGTTACTGCCACACTCAATAATACTGGCGTAATGCAGTTCTTGTCATAGCAGAGCCATTAAAATACTGAGCATGTGACAGAGACCTCATCTGAAGGCTCGTGACTTCAACAGATTATGCTTTATTTCTGTGAGCGTATCTTCTGTGTGTTTGCCGTGTGAGCTGAGTCTAGGGTTGTGTTTCTGAGCATGTGTTGACCTCTGGGGTCACGGCATCGATCGCTCCGTCAGGGAAGGTCATGACCCCAGACATGGAGAACACGGCTCACTAAAACTCTTGTTTAAATGTCACGAATGACTGTCTGGTTACACGACACCAGTTCGAGAAGAACAGTGTTTAACTGTAACTGTAAGATAAGTTTACAGATATATTTTTTGTGTGTGTGTGATCAACAACTCACATATGTGTTCTCTTAGTATCATGTGTTATTCGGTACAAATATAGACTGATTTAAGTACAAATGTCCTTTGAACGGTAGTAGTGCCAGGGGTGGGACACAACCGTTTAAACCATAACTATTCATCGAATGCTTGTTTTTATGAACAATACCTGACACGTAACTTAAATATTTTGTAATTTATTTTAATTTAAAGGTTCATATTAACATTTTTGTCGCCCAATAAACAATAGGCGATAAGCCTATGCGCATTTTGCGTAATCTTTTTAATAGGCTGTTTTGACGAAGACAATTAAATGCGTTTACAAATCATTTTCTTAAATTTCTTCCTTAAGTCATATTGAGTGTTTGCTGGTTGAATAGCCTGTTATTATGAAGAAAATGAAGTCTACCAGAAGACGATAAATGACATTTATTGAAGATTGAACACTTGTTTCAACCGTCCCGACAGCGCCTCCTGCCAGTCAAACCTGGTTTGCCCTTAAACTAAAAAACTCTGATATTACACACTTAAGGGTGTGTTGTAGTATTAATACACCTTCCGTATTATCATTACAATGGCACATGAAACAATAAATACAACTTGTCAGTCAAAAAAAAGTACTGCACGAAAGAATTCACTAACCGCACTCAAAACAGCTTTCCGGCTCTAACTTTAAACCAGCATGACGTACAGAAGAAGTGTTGTGTCACCGGTCTGGTGGGCATCGTGTGCTGACGAAATCTGACGTACATGACGTGAGTGGTTTTCAAGGAAATCTCAATGTTTTTATCCGTCCCGCGTTTCAATCGTCCCGGCTCTCCCCTACCTTTTTTTTTATATAACACAAATGTTATATGTAACATAAATGTTGACTGAATAAATGAATGCTGGTGTGTTGAGAAAAAGCTGAATCTTTACCAGTGTTGTTCTGTGTGGTGTTGCAGGTAATGTGGTGGACATTTACCAGCGTGAGTTCCTGGCTCTGAGAGACCGTCTTCACTCGGCCGAGCAGGAGAACCTGAAGCGCTCCAAAGAGCTGAACCTGGTGCTGGACGAGATCAAGCGGGCCATCGCGGAGAAGCAGGCGCTGCGGGACATCAACCGCACCTGGAGCAGCCTGTCCGGTGAGAGCCCCAGCGCTCAGTAATGATGTGCTTTGAGTAGGACAACCTTAAATTAAACTAATTAGTTCAGGCAAATTAAAGGAACACTACACTTTTTTTGGCTCATTTTCCAACGATTCAGCCGATCTCCGGGTCTGGCGGTAGCACTTTTAGCATAGCTTAGCATAGATCATTGATCCTGATTAGACCGTTAGCATCTCTCAAAAAAAGAGTTTCTATATTTTTCCTATTTAAAACTTGCCTCTTCTGTAGTTACATCGTGAACAAAGACGACGGAAAATGAAAAGTTGCAATTTTCTAGGACAATATGGCTGGGAACTATCCTCTCATTCCTGCGTAATAACCAAGGAGCTTTGCTGCCGTACCGTGGCTGAGCCGGCGCAGTGATATTACGCAGGACTTTCTTTTTCTTTCAAGTTCACAGAACTGATATATTTTAAGTAAACTGAACTGTTTCATTGGTTTGAGTTTTATGAAATTATTTCTTTAAATTTAGACAAACTTAAGTTTAAC
>JAULUF010000052.1:33772500-33920000 GCA_031834385.1 Semotilus atromaculatus | reverse complement strand
TGATTCATCCAGCAGGGAAACAGCGCTGCAGTGTGTACGCTCAGACCTGGTTCTGCCAAAGATTTCCTAACAAACTAAAAATTAAAGGTCTAATATTGTTTTATAATAATATAATTTATTGACTTGTTGTATAAAAGCAATATCACACTTGTGGTCGTGATGATTATCCAGATATGAACCCTGATGACTTGTGTGGTATTGCTTAAATAGCATCATTATATTATCTGATAGTTATCATCTCAAATATATTAGTCCCTCAAAATAGCAGGTAATTAGGTCCTTTGTTTCTAGCTTGCTGGATAGCTAACCGCTAAACTGGTGTCTTTACTGGAGTTGCTCTGCTTGATGTTATGAGTAGCTTGTAACTTTTAGACCCTGCTGTTCATCCATTAGCATACAATGAACACAAGTTGAGTCTCAAAGACACACTGTACACTACTCTTAGACTCTGCTCTGTTCACTAGTAGATGAGGTTTGTATAGTTGTTGTATCATTCAGCATTGGTGTCTGCTAGCCACTGCGTGAGATGTCCAGTATCCACACTTGATGCACTAAACAGGGAGACAGATATCCCAAAAAAGCGCTGATGGGATTGTGAAGTTCTGCCGGGATCTACTGACGATGCACAAATGAAAGAACACAGTTAATTTCCATAATGACCAATGCAATCTACCAAGAGCAGCGCAAATGAAAAGTGGTTTGGATAACGCCTTCCTCTGGCGTTCTGGATAGATGAAGACGACTGGAGGAAATTCTCTCTCTTCTATCACACGCTCTCTGTTCTTTATGGTTCCCCGGTGTGGACTTTCACAGTGTGTCAAGCACTGAAGGGGTTAGCATGCTTTATATGGGGGGTAAATAATGCGCCAAACACCAGGAAAATGACACGCAGACTTTAGTAAATCACCTTACATGATTCATTTAAAGTCCCCCTGTGGTGAAAATTAAGTTTTTAATGTTGTTTATCTATGTGGTGTTTTTAATATGCTTTAACACAAAGCATGTGTAAGTTCATAAGTCGACAGCATTGCGGAGTATTTCCTCCTTAAAACTGCAGTGAACCAAAGACAGTCTCAAAAACACGGTGTGAAATCGCTGGTGTTTCTGACGTCACAAACGACCTTGTAACCAATCAGATCAACGTGTGATCGTCAACCAGTGGATCTCTGAGGGAGTGAGTGGAGGCGGGGCTCATTTGCATATTCATAGAACCTCGCATACTAAATGAGTCGAGAGTGTCGAGTTACATTCAAGATATCTTAAGGCATGAAGACATTTTTCAAGGAAGATTTAATATTTTTTTATTATTTTTTAATTTAATTACATAATAATTATGAAATAAAACACAAAAATGTAATTTTGTTGATCAAATATGAGTTTTAAGGGATAAAATGATTGATACAGGGGACTTTAAAGGTTGTATCAGTGATTTCAGGCCCAAAAATAAATGATCACATTCATCTAATCTTTCCTAACGATCCGCTAGCTGCCTACAGAGACGCGGTTTTTGGACGGCATGCTTATGGGGCGGGCAGCTAGCGGATCGTTAGGAAAGATTAGATGAATGTGATCATTTATTTTTGGGCCTGAAATCACTGATACAACCTTTAAATACTCTCCTCCCATAAATTTAGCGTCTGAAAGGGAAACTCCTACAAATGCATATGCAATATAATCGGCTGCATAAATAACCCTGTCCGCGCCTTTCCATCGCTCATTTATCACTGTCTTTAGTAAATCCTGACCGTAGTTTTTAAGTAGTAGTAGTTTGCGCTGCTGCAAGCTGTTAGTAAATCTGGCCTTTAGTATTTTGGTGAATTTAGTGCATCATCTCGGGAGTCTACGTGCACTTTTTAATTTTAAAATTTTCAGTGTGAAGTAAACACTGTTCATACTAGAACAGAATAAAATAGTGCACGAGTGTTCGACTCGGGACTGACTGCAGAAGTGCATGTAATTCAGATGTCCTACATTCGTCATGTTGGCTTTCCGTCAGATGGGGAAGTGAAGTATTCGGACACCGCTGATGAGGACAGAGTAGTATTGAGTTTTTTCCTACGCCACATGATGTTTTTGTGCAAACACATTGTGGTTCAGAGAGAGCACATTGCTAACAATCAAACGCTGTACGTCGATCAGTGGTGGTTTCTAACAGATAGAGTGTGCTAATGTAACAGCAGTAATGTAACCGCTTGCTTGTACACTACACATTCAGTGTGAACGAGATCTCGAATCATGGCGCTTGTTGAGGAAGGGTTTGCTATTACATTCAGCAGACTTTTCATCTAGAGGACAAATTAAATGCAAAATATATTGTCTGACTTTTGGATTTTGGGGTGAAATGAGCTGATCCTGGATCATTTCCATTATAGGTAGTGTTTTATTTTCTACAAAGTTTTTATGAGAGAGTGGTGAAATAGATTTCTTTCAGATTACAGTATATTACAGTGATGTATTATGATGAATGCAGTAAAGCTGTGTGTCACCACACTGTATCTGAAGGACATTGTGCCCTAGACACACGCGCTGTACACTGATGAGTGTGTCTGAGCCACTTCACTTTAATTAACACTGACTGGAGTTCATGAGTAACTGGCGGCACTGAACTGTGTGTGTGTGTGTGTGTCTGTGTGTCTGTCTGTGTGTGTGTGTCTCTCTCTGTGTGTGTGTGTGTGTCTGTGTCTATGTCTCTGTGTGTGTATGTGTGTGTGTCTCTGTCTGTCTGTGTCTGTGTCTGTGTCTGTGTGTGTGTGTGTGTGTGTCTGTCTGTCTGTGTCTGAGTTCTGTCTGGGTTCTGTCTGGGTTGTGTATTCACACACTTTTTACTTTGGGGATAATTTAAGTAAATGCCAAATCTCATTTTTATTATAATATTATCTCTGTAAGCGCAAGTCATATGCATCTAGAGTCCAGTCTTCTTTTTCTTTCTTGTTTGCTGTCATTCGCAGCATGTTAAAAGGATAGTTCACCCAAAAATGAAACACAAAATTATTGTAAAATGGTTAATATGACTCATGCACTATATTCTAACAGTTTTGTGTGAGAACCAACATTTACTGACCACCATCATGCTAAAAACACTCAGAACACTCTAGTACTGAACACCATCGTGCTAAAAACACTCCGAACACTCTAGTACTGAACACCATCGTGCTAAAAACACTCAGAACACTCTAGTACTGAACACCATCGTGCTAAAAACACTCAGAACACTCTAGTACTGAACACCATCATGCTAAAAACACTCCGAACACTCTAGTACTGAACACCATCGTGCTAAAAACACTCAGAACACTCTAGTACTGAACACCATCATGCTCAAAAC
The DNA here is from genome assembly GCA_031834385.1 of Semotilus atromaculatus. Lineage (NCBI taxonomy): Eukaryota > Metazoa > Chordata > Actinopteri > Cypriniformes > Leuciscidae > Semotilus > Semotilus atromaculatus. The sequence goes on along the minus strand of JAULUF010000052.1, from coordinate 33,916,675 downwards.
ACTCCGAACACTCTAGTACTGAACACCATCGTGCTAAAAACACTCAGAACACTCTAGTACTGAACACCATCATGCTAAAAACACTCCGAACACTCTAGTACTGATCACCATCGTGCTAAAAACACTCTGAACACTCTAGTACTGAACACCATCGTGCTAAAAACACTCAGAACACTCTAGTACTGCACACCATAATGCTAAAAACCATTCAGAACACTCTAGTACTGAACACCATCATGCTCAAAACACTCAGAACACTCTAGTACTGAACACCATCATGCTAAAAACACTCAAAACACTCTAGTACTGAACACCATCATGCTAAAAACACTCAAAACACTCTAGTACTGAACACCATCATGCTAAAAACACTCGGAACACTCTAGTACTGAACACCATCATGCTAAAAACAATCAAAACACTCTAGTACTGAACACCATCGTGCTAAAAACACTCAGAACACTCTAGTACTGAACACCATCATGCTAAAAACACTCCGAACACTCTAGTACTGAACACCATCGTGCTAAAAACACTCAGAACACTCTAGTACTGAACACCATTGTGCTAAAAACACTCAGAACACTCTAGTACTGAACACCATCATGCTCAAAACACTCAAAACACTCTAGTACTGAACACCATCATGCTAAAAACCATTCAGAACACTCTAGTACTGAACACCATCGTGCTAAAAACACTCAGAACACTCTAGTACTGAACACCATTGTGCTAAAAACACTCAGAACACTCTAGTACTGAACACCATCATGCTAAAAACACTCAAAACACTCTAGTACTGAACACCATCATGCTAAAAACCATTCAGAACACTCTAGTACTGAACACCATCATGCTCAAAACACTCAGAACACTCTAGTACTGAACACCATCATGCTAAAAACACTCAAAACACTCTAGTACTGAACACCATCATGCTAAAAACACTCAAAACACTCTAGTACTGAACACCATCATGCTAAAAACACTCGGAACACTCTAGTACTGAACACCATCATGCTAAAAACAATCAAAACACTCTAGTACTGAACACCATCGTGCTAAAAACACTCAGAACACTCTAGTACTGAACACCATCATGCTAAAAACACTCCGAACACTCTAGTACTGAACACCATCGTGCTAAAAACACTCAGAACACTCTAGTACTGAACACCATTGTGCTAAAAACACTCAGAACACTCTAGTACTGAACACCATCATGCTAAAAACACTCCGAACACTCTAGTACTGAACACCATCGTGCTAAAAACACTCCGAACACTCTAGTACTGAACACCATCGTGCTAAAAACACTCAGAACACTCTAGTACTGCACACCATAATGCTAAAAACCATTCAGAACACTCTAGTACTGAACACCATCATGCTCAAAACACTCAGAACACTCTAGTACTGAACACCATCATGCTAAAAACACTCAAAACACTCTAGTACTGAACACCATCATGCTAAAAACACTCAAAACACTCTAGTACTGAACACCATCATGTTAAAAACACTCAGAACACTCTAGTACTGAACACCATCATGCTAAAAACACTCAGAACACTCTAGTACTGAACACCATCATGCTAAAAACACTCAAAACACTCTAGTACTGAACACCATCATGTTAAAAACATTCAGAACACTCTAGTACTGAACACCATCATGCTCAAAACACTCAGAACACTCTAGTACTGAACACCATCATGTTAAAAACATTCAGAACACTCTAGTACTGAACACCATCATGCTCAAAACATTCCGAACACTCTAGTACTGAACACCATCATGCTCAAAACATTCCGAACACTCTAGTACTGAACACCATCGTGCTAAAAACACTCCGAACACTCTAGTACTGAACACAATCATGCTAAAAACACTCCGAACACTCTAGTACTGAACACCATCGTGCTAAAAACACTCAGAACACTCTAGTACTGCACACCATAATGCTAAAAACCATTCAGAACACTCTAGTACTGAACACAATCATGCTAAAAACACTCAGAACACTCTAGTACTGAACACAATAATGCTAAAAACACTCAGAACACTCTAGTACTGAACACCATCATGCTAAAAACATTCCGAACACTCTAGTACTGAACACCATCATGCTCAAAACATTCCGAACACTCTAGTACTGAACACCATCGTGCTAAAAACACTCAGAACACTCTAGTACTGAACACAATAATGCTAAAAACACTCAGAACACTCTAGTACTGAACACCATTGTGCTAAAAACACTCAGAACACTCTAGTACTGAACACAATAATGCTAAAAACACTCAGAACACTCTAGTACTGAACACCATCATGCTAAAAACATTCCGAACACTCTAGTACTGAACACCATCATGCTCAAAACATTCCGAACACTCTAGTACTGAACACCATCGTGCTAAAAACACTCAGAACACTCTAGTACTGAACACCATTGTGCTAAAAACACTCAGAACACTCTAGTACTGAACACCATCATGCTAAAAACACTCAGAACACTCTAGTACTGCACACCATAATGCTAAAAACATTCCGAACACTCTAGTACTGAACACCATCATGCTCAAAACATTCCGAACACTCTAGTACTGAACACCATCATGCTGAAAAACTCAGAACACTCTAGTACTGAACACAATCATGCTAAAAACATTCAGAACACTCTAGTACTGAACACCATCATGCTAAAAACACTCCGAACACTCTAGTACTGAACACCATCGTGCTAAAAACACTCAGAACACTCTAGTACTGCACACCATAATGCTAAAAACCATTCAGAACACTCTAGTACTGAACACCATCATGCTCAAAACACTCAGAACACTCTAGTACTGAACACCATCATGTTAAAAACATTCAGAACACTCTAGTACTGAACACCATCATGCTCAAAACATTCCGAACACTCTAGTACTGAACACCATCATGCTCAAAACATTCCGAACACTCTAGTACTGAACACCATCATGCTAAAAACACTCCGAACACTCTAGTACTGAACACCATCGTGCTAAAAACACTCAGAACACTCTAGTACTGCACACCATAATGCTAAAAACCATTCAGAACACTCTAGTACTGAACACAATCATGCTAAAAACCATTCAGAACACTCTAGTACTGAACACAATCATGCTAAAAACACTCAGAACACTCTAGTACTGAACACCATCATGATAAAAACACTCAGAACACTCTAGTACTGAACACCATCATGCTAAAAACACTCAGAACACTCTAGTACTGAACACCATAATGCTAAAAACCATTCAGAACACTCTAGTACTCAACACAATCATGCTAAAAACACTCAGAACACTCTAGTACTGAACACCATCATGCTAAAAACACTCAGAACACTCTAGTACTGAACACCATCATGCTAAAAACACTGAGAACACTCTAGTACTGAACACCATCATGCTAAAAACCATTCAGAACACTCTAGTACTGAACACCATCATGTTAAAAACCATTCAGAACACTCTAGTACTGAACACCATCATGTTAAAAACCATTCAGAACACTCTAGTACTGAACACCATCATGCTAAAAACACTCAGAACACTCTAGTACTGAACACCATCATGCTAAAAACACTCAGAACACTCTAGTACTGAACACCATCATGCTAAAAACACTCAGAACACTCTAGTACTGAACACCATCATGCTAAAAACACTCAGAACACTCTAGTACTGAACACAATCATGCTAAAAACACTGAGAACACTCTAGTACTGAACACCATCATGCTAAAAACCATTCAGAACACTCTAGTACTGAACACCATCATGTTAAAAACCATTCAGAACACTCTAGTACTGAACACCATCATGCTAAAAACACTCAGAACACTCTAGTACTGACCACCATCATGATAAAAACACTCAGAACACTCTAGTACTGAACACCATCATGCTAAAAACACTCAGAACACTCTAGTACTGAACACCATCATGCTAAAAACCATTCAGAACACTCTAGTACTGAACACCATCATGCTAAAAACACTGAGAACACTCTAGTACTGAACACCATCATGCTAAAAACACTGAGAACACTCTAGTACTGAACACCATCATGCTAAAAACCATTCAGAACACTCTAGTACTGAACACCATCATGTAAAAACCATTCAGAACACTCTAGTACTGAACACCATCATGCTAAAAACACTCTGAACACTCTAGTACTGAACACAATCGTGCTAAAAACACTGAGAACACTCTAGTATTGAACACCATCATGCTAAAAACACTCAGAACACTCTAGTACTGAACACCATCATGCTAAAAACCATTCAGAACACTCTAGTACTGAACACCATCATGTTAAAAACCATTCAGAACACTCTAGTACTGAACACCATCATGCTAAAAACACACAGAACACTCTAGTACTGAACACCATCATGCTAAAAACACTCAGAACACTCTAGTACTGAACACCATCATGCTAAAAACACTCAGAACACTCTAGTACTGAACACCATCATGCTAAAAACACTCAGAACACTCTAGTACTGAACACAATCATGCTAAAAACACTGAGAACACTCTAGTACTGAACACCATCATGCTAAAAACCATTCAGAACACTCTAGTACTGAACACCATCATGTTAAAAACCATTCAGAACACTCTAGTACTGAACACCATCATGCTAAAAACACTCAGAACACTCTAGTACTGACCACCATCATGATAAAAACACTCAGAACACTCTAGTACTGAACACCATCATGCTAAGAACACTCAGAACACTCTAGTACTGAACACCATCATGCTAAAAACCATTCAGAACACTCTAGTACTGAACACCATCATGTTAAAAACCATTCAGAACACTCTAGTACTGAACACCATCATGCTAAAAACACACAGAACACTCTAGTACTGAACACCATCATGCTAAAAACACTCAGAACACTCTAGTACTGAACACCATCATGCTAAAAACACTCAGAACACTCTAGTACTGAACACCATCATGCTAAAAACACTCAGAACACTCTAGTACTGAACACAATCATGCTAAAAACACTGAGAACACTCTAGTACTGAACACCATCATGCTAAAAACCATTCAGAACACTCTAGTACTGAACACCATCATGTTAAAAACCATTCAGAACACTCTAGTACTGAACACCATCATGCTAAAAACACTCAGAACACTCTAGTACTGACCACCATCATGATAAAAACACTCAGAACACTCTAGTACTGAACACCATCATGCTAAAAACCATTCAGAACACTCTAGTACTGAACACCATCATGCTAAAAACACTGAGAACACTCTAGTACTGAACACCATCATGCTAAAAACACTGAGAACACTCTAGTACTGAACACCATCATGCTAAAAACCATTCAGAACACTCTAGTACTGAACACCATCATGTAAAAACCATTCAGAACACTCTAGTACTGAACACCATCATGTTAAAAACCATTCAGAACACTCTAGTACTGAACACCATCATGCTAAAAACACACAGAACACTCTAGTACTGAACACCATCATGCTAAAAACACTCAGAACACTCTAGTACTGAACACCATCATGCTCAAAACACTCAGAACACTCTAGTACTGAACACCATCATGATAAAAACACTCAGAACACTCTAGTACTGAACACCATCATGCTAAAAACATTCAGAACACTCTAGTACTGCACACCATAATGCTAAAAACCATTCAGAACACTCTAGTACTGAACACCATCATGCTCAAAACACTCAGAACACTCTAGTACTGAACACCATCATGTTAAAAACATTCAGAACACTCTAGTACTGAACACCATCATGCTCAAAACATTCCGAACACTCTAGTACTGAACACCATCATGCTCAAAACATTCCGAACACTCTAGTACTGAACACCATCATGCTAAAAACACTCTGAACACTCTAGTACTGAACACCATCGTGCTAAAAACACTCAGAACACTCTAGTACTGCACACCATAATGCTAAAAACCATTCAGAACACTCTAGTACTGAACACAATCATGCTAAAAACCATTCAGAACACTCTAGTACTGAATACAATCATGCTAAAAACACTCAGAACACTCTAGTACTGAACACCATCATGATAAAAACACTCAGAACACTCTAGTACTGAACACCATCATGCTAAAAACACTCAGAACACTCTAGTACTGAACACCATAATGCTAAAAACCATTCAGAACACTCTAGTACTCAACACAATCATGCTAAAAACACTCAGAACACTCTAGTACTGAACACCATCATGCTAAAAACACTCAGAACACTCTAGTACTGAACACCATCATGCTAAAAACACTCAGAACACTCTAGTACTGAACACAATCATGCTAAAAACACTGAGAACACTCTAGTACTGAACACCATCATGCTAAAAACCATTCAGAACACTCTAGTACTGAACACCATCATGTTAAAAACCATTCAGAACACTCTAGTACTGAACACCATCATGTTAAAAACCATTCAGAACACTCTAGTACTGAACACCATCATGCTAAAAACACTCAGAACACTCTAGTACTGAACACCATCATGCTAAAAACACTCAGAACACTCTAGTACTGAACACCATCATGCTAAAAACACTCAGAACACTCTAGTACTGAACACCATCATGCTAAAAACACTCAGAACACTCTAGTACTGAACACAATCATGCTAAAAACACTGAGAACACTCTAGTACTGAACACCATCATGCTAAAAACCATTCAGAACACTCTAGTACTGAACACCATCATGTTAAAAACCATTCAGAACACTCTAGTACTGAACACCATCATGCTAAAAACACTCAGAACACTCTAGTACTGACCACCATCATGATAAAAACACTCAGAACACTCTAGTACTGAACACCATCATGCTAAAAACACTCAGAACACTCTAGTACTGAACACCATCATGCTAAAAACCATTCAGAACACTCTAGTACTGAACACCATCATGCTAAAAACACTGAGAACACTCTAGTACTGAACACCATCATGCTAAAAACACTGAGAACACTCTAGTACTGAACACCATCATGCTAAAAACCATTCAGAACACTCTAGTACTGAACACCATCATGTAAAAACCATTCAGAACACTCTAGTACTGAACACCATCATGCTAAAAACACTCTGAACACTCTAGTACTGAACACAATCGTGCTAAAAACACTGAGAACACTCTAGTATTGAACACCATCATGCTAAAAACACTCAGAACACTCTAGTACTGAACACCATCATGCTAAAAACCATTCAGAACACTCTAGTACTGAACACCATCATGTTAAAAACCATTCAGAACACTCTAGTACTGAACACCATCATGCTAAAAACACACAGAACACTCTAGTACTGAACACCATCATGCTAAAAACACTCAGAACACTCTAGTACTGAACACCATCATGCTAAAAACACTCAGAACACTCTAGTACTGAACACCATCATGCTAAAAACACTCAGAACACTCTAGTACTGAACACAATCATGCTAAAAACACTGAGAACACTCTAGTACTGAACACCATCATGCTAAAAACCATTCAGAACACTCTAGTACTGAACACCATCATGTTAAAAACCATTCAGAACACTCTAGTACTGAACACCATCATGCTAAAAACACTCAGAACACTCTAGTACTGACCACCATCATGATAAAAACACTCAGAACACTCTAGTACTGAACACCATCATGCTAAGAACACTCAGAACACTCTAGTACTGAACACCATCATGCTAAAAACCATTCAGAACACTCTAGTACTGAACACCATCATGTTAAAAACCATTCAGAACACTCTAGTACTGAACACCATCATGCTAAAAACACACAGAACACTCTAGTACTGAACACCATCATGCTAAAAACACTCAGAACACTCTAGTACTGAACACCATCATGCTAAAAACACTCAGAACACTCTAGTACTGAACACCATCATGCTAAAAACACTCAGAACACTCTAGTACTGAACACAATCATGCTAAAAACACTGAGAACACTCTAGTACTGAACACAATCATGCTAAAAACCATTCAGAACACTCTAGTACTGAACACCATCATGCTAAAAACACTCAGAACACTCTAGTACTGACCACCATCATGATAAAAACACTCAGAACACTCTAGTACTGAACACCATCATGCTAAAAACCATTCAGAACACTCTAGTACTGAACACCATCATGCTAAAAACACTGAGAACACTCTAGTACTGAACACCATCATGCTAAAAACACTGAGAACACTCTAGTACTGAACACCATCATGCTAAAAACCATTCAGAACACTCTAGTACTGAACACCATCATGTAAAAACCATTCAGAACACTCTAGTACTGAACACCATCATGTTAAAAACCATTCAGAACACTCTAGTACTGAACACCATCATGCTAAAAACACACAGAACACTCTAGTACTGAACACCATCATGCTAAAAACACTCAGAACACTCTAGTACTGAACACCATCATGCTCAAAACACTCAGAACACTCTAGTACTGAACACCATCATGATAAAAACACTCAGAACACTCTAGTACTGAACACCATCATGCTAAAAACATTCAGAACACTCTAGTACTGAACACCATCATGCTAAAAACACTCAGAAGACTCTAGTACTGAACACCATCATGCTAAAAACACTCCGAACACTCTAGTACTGAACACCATCATGCTAAAAACACTCAGAACACTCTAGTACTGAACACCCTCATGCTCAAAACACTCAGAACACTCTAGTACTGAACACCATCATGTTAAAAACACTCCGAACACTCTAGTACTGAACACCATCATGCTATAAACACTCAGAACACTCTAGTACTGAACACCATCATGTTAAAAACACTCCGAACACTCTAGTACTGAACACCATCATGCTAAAAACCATTCAGAACACTCTAGTACCGTAACACCATCATGCTAAAAACCATTCAGAACACTCTAGTACTGAACACCATCATGCTAAAAACCATTCAGAACACTCTAGTACTGAACACCATCATGCTAAAAACCATTCAGAACACTCTAGTACTGAACACCATCATGCTCAAAACACTCAGAACACTCTAGTACTGAACACCATCATGCTAAAAACACTCAGAACACTCTAGTACTGAACACCATCATGCTAAAAACACTCAGAACACTCTAGTACTGAACACAATCATGCTAAAAACACTGAGAACACTCTAGTACTGAACACCATCATGCTAAAAACCATTCAGAACACTCTAGTACTGAACACCATCATGTTAAAAACCATTCAGAACACTAGTACTGAACACCATCATGCTAAAAACACTCAGAACACTCTAGTACTGACCACCATCATGATAAAAACACTCAGAACACTCTAGTACTGAACACCATCATGCTAAAAACACTCAGAACACTCTAGTACTGAACACCATCATGCTAAAAACCATTCAGAACACTCTAGTACTGAACACCATCATGTTAAAAACCATTCAGAACACTCTAGTACTGAACACCATCATGCTAAAAACACACAGAACACTCTAGTACTGAACACCATCATGCTAAAAACACTCAGAACACTCTAGTACTGAACACCATCATGCTAAAAACACTCAGAACACTCTAGTACTGAACACCATCATGCTAAAAACACTCAGAACACTCTAGTACTGAACACAATCATGCTAAAAACACTGAGAACACTCTAGTACTGAACACCATCATGCTAAAAACCATTCAGAACACTCTAGTACTGAACACCATCATGTTAAAAACCATTCAGAACACTCTAGTACTGAACACCATCATGCTAAAAACACTCAGAACACTCTAGTACTGACCACCATCATGATAAAAACACTCAGAACACTCTAGTACTGAACACCATCATGATAAAAACACTCAGAACACTCTAGTACTGAACACCATCATGCTCAAAACACTGAGAACACTCTAGTACTGAACACCATCATGCTAAAACCACTCAGAACACTCTAGTACTGAACACCATCATGCTAAAAACACTGAGAACACTCTAGTACTGAACACCATCATGCTAAAAACACTCAGAACACTCTAGTACTGAACACCATCATGCTAAAAACACTCAGAACACTCTAGTACTGAACACCATCATGATAAAAACACTCAGAACACTCTAGTACTGAACACCATCATGATAAAAACACTCAGAACACTCTAGTACTGAACACCATCATGCTCAAAACACTCAGAACACTCTAGTACTGAACACCATCATGATAAAAACACTCCGAACACTCTAGTACTGAACACCATCATGTTAAAAACACTCCGAACACTCTAGTACTGAACACCATCATGCTCAAAACACTCAGAACACTCTAGTACTGAACACCATCATGCTAAAAACACTCAGAACACTCTAGTACTGAACACCATCATGCTAAAAACACTCAGAACACTCTAGTACTGAACACCATCATGCTCAAAACACTCAGAACACTCTAGTACTGAACACCATCATGCTCAAAACACTCAGAACACTCTAGTACTGAACATCAGAACACTAGCAACCAAACTGACATAAGCTGAAATAAGTATTTTTCCCTCGGAAAGCCCCACTCACATTTTCATCAGGAAATGTAAAAATGTTGTTGTTTGCTTGCACTTTCCATCTCATTTACACACTTTTCAGCCTTTTTTTTTCTAAGAGAACTTAAAAGGATTGTGACACATGCTTTTGTAATGTGGTGTTTTTCATCCTGTGATTAGACCGTTCTGGAGAGTAGCTGACGTGACACTAAATGGGTCAGAATTGTTCATCCCATGATAAGTCACAAGCTTTCTATGCATCTGCAAAAGCAGCATTTCCCACTTCTCTGGAATCTGAAGGTTTGGTCAAAGTTTCTGCAGGTGTTTCCTCATCATCTGTCACTCGTTCTCTTCCCTACGTCTCAGGATAATTCTCAACACAATGAGTCAGTGATGAGAGATGTGTGGGAAATGACGATAATGTGATGTTCCCGCAGGTCATGGACTCTGTGTGCATCCTCACATTATACCCTCGTCCTTGAGTTTCACTGTTAGACTGACTCCATCCGACACAGAACTCAGAAGCGCTCTAGAGCTTTTCAACATTTCAAGTCTTCATGAAACTGAAATAACAATCGTCTTTTCTCTATTGTGCCGTATATCCGAGTGAAACGCTTCTGAAACAAGAACAAATTTAGGGTGGATCTTGATTTTGCTCGTGAGGAATTGTTGTAATAATCATAATTGACGCAAAGTTTGCAAAGACCCGCCCCCTTTAGTTACTGTTGCTATGTCCGACAAGCCACGCCCCTCTCACGCCACACATGTTCTCACGCAGTGAACAATACATCGAGGAGCAGAGAGGACACTGACACACACTGAGACAGGACAGACCAGCGAACTTTTGATATGAATCAAATTCTCAACTTTCAAATGTGGTCTTTTTTTAAACAAAATTTAAACAATAAATACCGTTTTGTGGCTCTTTAATGTGTTATGACAGATCACTCTAGAGTAGTGGTTCTCAACGGGGGGCGTTGGAAGCAAGATTTTTGAAAGGGGGGCGTTCAGGTGTTAATGGGGGGCGTTCATGAGTTTAAATATAACGCAAATTTGTGTTAAATTTACTTTTATTCATTTTAAGCATTTAATAATTTATTTGTAATAAACACTTTAAGTGGGCTATTTAAAAAGTGTTATTTATATGTTAAATTATGTTGTAAAACATATGCACAGAGCGTGAGGTCTTATTGTGTGTGCTATGGTGGGGGTAGAAAAAATTCGTCAGCAGCCTCTCAAAAAAACATTCGTCCGCTCTACTCCTGACCGCAAGTCCACCGTCAGTTTTGTAGGTAGGCACTAAGCAGGTTTTTTGTGTTCATTTCTATTGCATTACGATTGAAAGCAGTACCAATAATGTCCAAAATATGATGTGCAGTCAAGTTTGGGTGTGTGTATGCTGTTTAAATGAGTGTTCTCACCGATACGCTTGTTGTGATTGGCGGAGTTTTGACGAGTTGTATATTTTGACGACTAGAATCCAGCGCTGACTAGAATCACGCAGCGGAGGAATGGAAAGTTGACAAGCCCTTAAAAATTATTAACTTAAACACTTATATATTTTCATTAAATCATGTTCCCATTCACACTAAATTCTATTTATAAGGTAAAACTTTTTTAAAAAACATTTTTAGGCATTATCAATCCCAATGCCATAATGCCAAAATGTTTTAGTTGTTCAAGTAATTTAGCCTATTGGTCAGGCATTTTTTGTTAACTCGCAAGACAGTAAGGAGAAAATGACAATTTGATGGATAATTTAAAGCTACACTGTGTAACTTTTTTAGTTTATTCTTAGCTAAAAACACTTAGTTCTTTCAAAAATATATGTGCTCATTAATGTATATTTACTTCGTTCAAGTAATAAAGTATTCTCGTGAGTGTATAATATGCCATTGAAAATACATACGGGTGAGGGGTTCTAATGTCGGCCGCCATGTTGCCCCTCCATCTTGAAAGTACATTAGCCAAAGAGGGACAACAAGCTTCGCCTTTCGCGTTTTAACACTCAATGGCACCGTGTCGAGGAGGTCGAACTGGAAGCCATGTTAATCTTGGACTACATTGGCCACCGTAGGAGTTAAAACGAAATCGGAATTGAGAGGAACAGAAACTAATATTCACTGGATGGTCATATACCTTTTCACCACTAGATGGGGGTAAAAATCACACAGTGTAGCTTTAAATATATTCTGTAATCACATTTTGGTAATGTATTAATTCCGCCATCACATCTGAGCATGAAATGCTGCTTGGATAGTTTCAAGATAGTTAAAAATAATTAATAATACAATAATAATTTAATTTAATTTAATTAATCATATGTGTTTATTCTTGTTAGAATATATTTTTTTTGACTGATGAACACAAATTAATCACGACAAACCAAATTAATTGTATTAATTATACCATTGATGAAAACCAGCTGATACCAAGGTATTTTAGGCCTACAATTCTAACATAATTTTTCATGAAAAATCAGGATTGTATTTTTTTTTTTTTTGAAAGTAAGGTTAATGTAAGTAGCTTCTTGCAATACTCTCCTGAATGAGTAATAAAACCTACGTGCAAACATTACCGCTTTAATGACCGTCCTTTATTTTTCAGTGCATTTATTTTACAATATATGCCTATTACTGTCATTGGATTAATATTATAACTATTATGTAGTAGTGTAATGTAGACAGACCCAACTAAAAGAGGTTTGAATTTTCCTTTGTTTCATTTGCACACTGAATATGGGTGGAGCTTTTAATTTTGAACTCTCAAAGTGCACAAGATTGATGAATTTAACATTAAAATGCACAACATTTTCTTACAGGGGGGCATGCCCCCGAACCCCCCTAGAAGGCCCGAGGACCACCCACCACAGATTTAACAAACAACCTGAAACACTGCTATTGCTATGCCAATGCAACTTATAGCTTTTTGAAGGGGATATTTCACTGTGGAGTATAGTTTAATTGTATTAATAAATTACAACTTTGTACTTATTTCATCTGTTAACTCTCACTCGCTTGACTCGCTTATAACATGGCATTAGTTGGGGTGGGGTGGGGGGCTGTCAGGGACCTGGATATTGGATTGGGGGCGCTGGCCCAAAAAAGGTTGAGAACCACTGCTCTAGAGTCTCAGTTAAAGCTGCTCGTGAACCAATCATCTCTTCCTTATAGTTCATTTATAGCATCAAATACACATGAATGAACATCAGAAGGAATGTTATTTTAACAGCGCAAAGACGTCAGTACACCGTTTTTCAAGTTCAAATCCTCCAACGTTAATCTACTAACTCTCCTGACTGCTTTATCGGACAAAAATGACGGATTCGACAGATTATGATTCAGAACGCCTGTCAGAACGCCTGTCAATCAAACTCCCTGCAAAGGGTCAATTAGGAGAGACAATATGATGTTCTACTTGAAACCGTTCATGTCCTCAGAATTATGCCTTTCTATTAGCCTGACAAGTCAGATTCACATCAAGATGTTGGGTCTGGGAACACACCATTGGCAGCGCTCTATCCGAGGGGCGGATAAATGGTTGTCTTTCAAATTCCCTCTGCACACAATAGGATAGCGATACAACCAACCATAGCAATGAAGAAGGTGACGTAGTCAGAGTGACGACTTTGTTCTTTTCTCAAAGAAAAGCTTAACTCCAACTTCCAGAGTCGTGGAAATGTTGCTGCAAATGTTGAATTAATCTGAGTTAATTATTTTAAAAAAACTGTTTGAATGAATGATTCAATGACTCACTCATAAATACTTGTTTCATTATTGGACGAATCTGTGTTTTTGATCGAATCTCTTGAGTGAATGATTCAATGACTCACTCATTAACTCTTCACTTGTTTCATTATTGGATGAATCTGTGTTTTTGATCGAATCTCTTGAGTGAATGATTCAATGACTCATAAAGTCTTTACTTGTTTCATTATTGTATGAATCTCTTGAAGTATTCAATGACAAATACATGTTTGAACAGTCTCTTGTCTCCACCTACTGGTGTAACGATGTAATTGAATCTTTATTTGAAGCGTCAGGTTACATTCAAAAGTGAATTTACTCTATTTGAATCGCTTCTGTAGACATCAGTGTTTATATCCGAACTATACAATTTGATCCCAGTACTTCTGTGATAATATGAATATTGGTAACACAAAACAGACTGTGAAGCTGTTTGACAACGGCTCTCTCTGGATCAGAACGCAGATCTGAATGTTTGGGTCTGGTTTTGGCCAAGTTAAATAGACTAGGAATGAGATCGCATGGGTGTTTGAGTCGAGATCGCGATCTTTTAACGATTAATCGTGCAGCTCTAGCACCCCTTGTGGCAGCTCCAAGAATATGCCACATTCTTGAGTTGTGTTTTGAACGAACGTTTTGAATATGAACGGGGAAATCCATCTGCTGTTTTATAGTGGAAAGAGCTTCAGATGCTCAACATCATTCGCTTTCATTATCGGACAGTTCTTCACAGAGACTATAATCTCTTTAGCAGGAAAAGGAAATGAGAACCGACATTGTACTTATAACATCAATCCAAAAAACTGCTACAAACACTTGTCAAGCTCAAAGGTGAACATGTGTTGATTGGGAAAGATTGTGTGCTTTATGAAAGTCAACACTGGTTCTTGATTTGTTTTACAGACGGATCAACAATATGCAAATAGTGTTGCTGAAAACCTTAAGGGCCTGTGAGTACCCTAGTTTCCCATCACTGTCTGCTGGAGTTTCATCGATACGTGTGTGTGTGTGTGTGTGTGTGTGTGTGTGTGTGTGTGTGTGAGAGAGAGAGAGAGAGAGAGAGAGAGAGAGAGCATGTGACTGCACATTTCCCCCGCATGCTTTTGAGGACAATAGCAGAAGAAACTGACGGGAAATTCATTCTCTGGGTATTAGAGTTCCTCTGTTTCAGTGTGTGTCCCACATCAGTCGTGTGTGTGTGTAAGAGAGCGTGTGTCTGTGTGTCCCACATCAGTCGTGTGTGTGTGTGTGTGTGTGTGTGTGTGTGAGAGTGTGTGTCTGTGCGTCCCAGATCAGTCGTGTGTGTGTGTGTGTGTGTGTGTGTGAGAGAGAGAGAGAGAGTGTGTCTGTGTATCCCAGATCAGGACTGTGTGTGTGTGTGTGTGTGTGTGTGTGTGTGTGTGAGAGAGAGAGAGAGTGGGTGAGAGTGTGTGTCTGTGCGTCCCAGATCAGTTGTGTGTGTGTATGTGTGTGTGTGTGAGAGAGAGAAAGAGAGAGTGTGTCTGTGTGTCCCAGATCAGGACTGTGTGTGTGAGAGAGAGAGAGAGAGAGAGTGGCTGAGAGTGTGTGTCTGCACTCTGTGTGAAATGTTATTCATATTTTTAGTTTTAGTTATTGAAAATAACCCTGATATCTATGAGCTCATGAATGTCAATTAAAATCTGAAACACAAAGAAGTTTTTTTTTAAATAACACTCATGAGCTTATAGCGGAAGAGGTTTATGTATTTCATTCAAATAAATAAACCTACACATCCACAATCATTTTTTAAAATATGAAAAGGACATTTTAAGAAAAGTTTTACATAAGCAATAAAGTCAGACAGAATATGGTATAAATATATATATTGCTGTGTTAGCAGCGCACTAAACCTCTGCTGATCCTGTGTGTGTGTGTGTGTGTGTGTGTGTTTCAGGTTCCCAGTGGAGATTCAGTCCGGGCTGTTGGAGATCATCTCTCCCTCTGTTCATTTCTACCCAGACTTCTCTCACCTCAAAGAGTCGTTCGGTGACCCTAAAGAGCGGGTCAGGTAACACCACTGCGCTCCTCATCCATCAGTGTGTGTGTGTGTGTGTGTCGGAGTTAACCATCAATCAACAGTGTGAACGCTGAGATACATTCAGTGACTCCGCATGGAAAACATATTTGGGGCTCTATGAAATCTGTTTAAATTTTTCCTGGATTCTGATGTTGTTTTCTAGTTTAGAAGGGTCAGGACAGGTTTGCCTTGATCTTTGTAAAACATTCTCATGATAAACGAAGCATTTATTTAATCAAGCTACAAAAACAGCTCGTCGTGATACTGCAGGATCTGTGATGTCACACAGGCAAATACATTTGCATATGTCCGCCTCCAGAGCAAGACATCGACCAATAGTAATACATCATTGTACAGAACTTTGAGTGTGTGTGTGTGTCTGTGTGTGTGTCTGTGTTTGTGTCTCTCCACACACACACACACACACACACGTACGTACGCACACACACACATACACACACACACACTCACATTCACATTCACACACAAACAAACACACACACACACTTACACACACACACATTCACATTCACAAACAAACACACACACACACACTTACACACACACACACACACACTCACATTCACACACAGACACACTCACACTCACTCACACAAACATACACTTTGCTGAATTTCAGGAGGTGACAATATGATAATTTCATAATTATGAAATGTTTGTCTACTGAAATGTTTTTGAAAGATGTTTCACAAGCTGAAAAACTGTCATGTAGTTAGACAGCAGTAGGATCCACTGAACACACACACACACACACACTCCTGTCGCTCCTCCTCGTTTCATTCCTGTCAGGATTCAGTGACCGCGGTCGACAATAGAGTTCCTCAAACCTGCGCTTTATTCTCATCATTCCAGTATTCCTCCTAAATAAAAGCAAAAAAGAGGATTTGAAATGCAAAAAGTGAAGAATTTAAGACATAAATATTAGTATTGTAACTTGTAGTGTAAATGAAACACTACTGTGAATGTAATGTGGACAGCAACTAAAAAGATGTTTGAGTCCACTTCAAAGTCCAGCTACCAAGTCAAAATAAAACGCGTACTGAAGAGCACTGAGTGGGTTAACACACACCTGTTACGGGGGTCAGTAATGCTGCAGCTGAAATGACCCATCAACCTCATTTAGTCCGTTTGAAATCACATCTCTCCAGAGTGCTTCTTTCTGGACACACACACTCCAGCACACACACACACACACACTCCAGCACGCACACACTGTTTTCACTTTCTCCTCATGTAAACCGTCAGGACTGATGGCAGTAAATATGTTCATTAATGTGTGTTTGTGCTCAAAGCCTGTCGGATCTCATCAGGTCAAGCAGTCTGATGACCAGATCCAACACACACTCCTGCACACACACACTCCAGCACACACACACACTCCAGCACACACACACTCTCCAGCACACACACACACACACTTTCCAGCACACACACACACTCCAGTCAGCCAAGACAAATCCAGGTCCATTTAGAGCGCATTCATTCCTCTCCACTCGTGTGTTCCAAGCGTTTTGCTCCGCATGTGTTTTTATGCAGTATTTTTATGTTTATTTTTTTCGTTTTAAAGTGTACTGTTGGCCTAACAGGTGGTGTTTACACTGAGAAGATGAGTTATTCAGTCCTTCCACATGTGGAAAGCTTGCATGTGTTTATTCAAATGCCTCAACATTTAGTTCAGTGTGAAACTCATCTCATTTTCATTACACTAAATTAAATCCAATCTTTTAGTGGTTAAAGACTTCAACTGATCTGTAAACAACCAACATGAGTGTGTGTGTTTTAATCTGACATAGCTTGACTGCACTAGTGTGTGTGTGTGTGTGTGTGTGTGTGTGTGTGTGTGTGTGTGTGTGTGTGTGTGTGTGTGTGTTTGTGTGTGTGTGTTTTAATCTGACATAGCGTGACTGCACGTGTGTGTGTGTGTGTTTGTGTTTTGAGGATTCTTTGATGAATAGAAAGTTCAAAAGAATAGCATTTATTTGAAATAGAATATTTTGTAACATTATAAATGTCTTTACTGTCACTTTTGATCAATGTAATGCATCACTGATGAATAGAAGTATTAATTTTTTTAAGTTCTTTTCCCCCCCAAAAAATATCTTACTGACCCCAAACTTTTGTATAATGTTACAAAATTAATAAATGCTAAATATGAATGCTGTTCTTTTGAACTCTATTCATCAAAGAAATCTGAGAAATGAAATTGTCCACGACTGTTTTCAACACTGATAATAGTCATAAAAGTTTCTTGATCATCAAATCATCATATTATCCTGATTTCTGATGATCATGTGACACTGAAGACTGGAGTAATGATCACAGGAATAAATTACACTTTACTATACTTTATTAAATATATATTATGATTATTCGTTTTTATTTTGCAGTTTTACTATAGTAATATATTTAATAAAATAATAATGACAGTTATATAAATAATTACATTTTAACAATAATGATGATGATGATGATGATGATGATGATAATGACGATGATGATGATGATGATGATGATAATGACGATGATGATGATGATGATGATGATAATGACGATGATGATGATGATGATGATGATAATGACGATGATGATGATGATGATGATAATGATGATGATGATGATGATGATGATAATGACGATGATGATGATGATGATATTTCTGGTGAGATTTCCTGATATCATCATGCCCAAACTGACTGTATATCCATATTTGAATGCCAGTCTTTGTCATCTCTCTGTCCTCCGATGAGTTTGCATGAAAGCGTGAGTTGAATGGCGTCCGTTCTCACAGCGTGACTTTATTTCCTTCATCACACTTGCATTCTGGAGAAGTTCTCACAGTGGTGTGTGTGTTTGTGTTGTTGAACAGATCAGATAAGAGACTGATGTAAATGAGTGTGAAAGTACTCGTATGTGTCTGTCAGATCGTTTCCTTCCTGCAGGGCTCGTCTCACAGCAACACACTCCGTTTGTGTGTGTGTGTAAAATAGATAGGCTTGTGCGTTTATCGTTTCCACACCATCTGTTGGCATTCGGCATGTGTGCCGCTGTCTCATTTCTGATTAAACAAATAATACTTCTATCCTAGTGTAATATACATAGAGTAAGCCCTTGATAGGTCAAACTGCTAGTGTGACAATCTGTCATTTATAAATAGATATAGATATAGATAAATAGATAGATGGATAGTAAAAATTGGTTGTATTAAAGGATTAGTTCACTTAAAAAAAAAAAAACTTTAGCTGATAATTTCCCCCCCCCCAGATAATTTCCCCCAGGACGAGTCCTGCCAAGGAAGTATCCTTGACATTGAGAAACACCTAATATTTACTATAAATTCACTTCTTCTGCATTGTACCTCCCAAAAAACTCCAGTGTCACACATCAAGACTCAGTGATGAGAAACGAAGACGTTTGTCTGGATGTGCTTTATGTGAACTGAAGATGCCGGAGGGAGAGGATCTCTGCAAATAATGATTTAGGTTTTGCTCTGTTCCTCACACAGTAATATCAAAGGGTCTTAGAAGACTCGGAATAGCAAACAAACTCAAATGGACTATTTTTGTGAGACGTTTGTTGTCATTTTTTGAGCTTCATCCTTAAAGAGCGCTATTAAACACTGGACAAACAGCAGCTGCCACACACACTCCATCACTCACTGTGGTGTCTGTGAACACTTATCATCGTGTGTGTGTGTGTGTGTTGTTCTTCGTAAAGCGTGTGCTGATTGTGTTTGCAGGTGGAGAACGAAGCAGAACCTGGATTACTGCTTCCTGATGATGTACGCCCAGACTAAAGGAACCTATTATGTACAGGTATTAACCAAATCACATATTCACACTGAACCGATGCTTAGAGAACATAAACAAAAGCACAATTATTGGGTCTGTATGAACTGAGCTGGATCCAGAATGATTTTTTACATGTTTTGAGGCAGTAAATAAGTGATAATGTACTGTGTCAGTCGGTCCAAATAAACCCTGGCAGTTGTGTTGCATTTTGGGAACTGTGGGAAATGGATTCCGGAGGAAATAGAAAGCTCTTATAAAGATAAGCTGATCTTTGAGTAAAGCTACTGTTGCACTTCTTTTGAAGAATGTTCTTTTATGATCTTTTTTTTTTGTGTTTAGATAAAGCCAACACAAGTCCTGTATCCTTCCCCCCGTTGAGTCGTTCACTGTAGAGCGTGTGCGTTGACACTGATGTGTGTGACGGCTGCTTTTCTTAGAAGAGAGCAAAACTCAGCTTCTCCTCTTCAGTTTCCTACAGGCCTGTTTACACCTGGCCACTTGATGTGTTTCTGTGATCGGACAGCTCTCCAATCGTGAAGACTCTGAAACACAATCGACGGGTTTAAATCCGGCCGCTCAAACCACATCAGGAGATCTGAGACTCCTTCCAGACCTGGACAAGTGTAAATGCGTCTGGTTGTTGAAACTACATGTCGATTTCACTCCTCTCAAAAATGCTCAAAATAAACGTGTGAGAGCGTGTTATTGGCCATATGTCATGTTATAGCCAGATATATAGCACACATCACCGCAGATGAGCATCTATTCTTCAAGTAAACGTGCAAACTATCGCAAATCACAGTGAAAGTAAGTCACAGACGATCAACTCCTTAAGTAAAGAGACGAAATGATCTTATCAGTGCAGATGTCGTTCTATGGAAGTAATGTAGACTACCAGCTATGGAGATGATCAGTCGGCAATCTACTGATATTCCTGCCGTTTTCATTTTGAAAGTGAAATCTGAAAGGGGAATATGGATTATTGAATTTTTAATAATGAAAACGTGTGTGAAATGTTTTGAATGGAAATATTTACCGCTTAAATATATAACCATGTTGAATTTCAGCCCATAAAAAAATGCAAGCACTAAAAATACGATGCATTAAAATGCAAGCAGGGTTAATGCAATCCATATTTTTTCAAGGAGTGCAATTCAACAAGCTTTTTTGTTTCAAAAACATTTGTCATTATTTTACTTCCATATCGCTCTCTCCTATTGTGGTCTTTGATTTTGAAATTTTAGCTGATGATCAATAAATTGTTGCTTTGGGTGACGTGAACTCCGCGCAGGAATTAAAGATCAGATTTATATCCGGTTTGCGAAAACACATTTATGTGACAGGTGTAAATGGAGTTATTTTGATAAAGTGTACAGCTGTAAACAGGCCTGCAGGGTTCAGGACTGGGACGGTCATGGCAGAAATGAGCAGTGTGAGCTCAGTGACACATTTCTGTGTCACAATTTTTTATTTTGATTGTTGTCCTGATGATGATCTGACCACGGTCCATTATAAGATTCCTAGCAGAGAGTTTAGATTTTTTTTATCTGTTGGTATTTGCTAGAATCCATGATACCATTTATCTGACCAAGAAGTCCAGGACCTTTTTGTCCAGGACAACAACAAAAAAAGGCAATATAGATGCACTTAATTTTTGCCCTGATGGTGGAGAAGGGGATTTTCAATGCTTACACTACTTTATTACAGACACTTTCTATTTTGTGCAGCTCATCAGAAGCACATCAGAACTATATTCTTTGGTTTTCCTCATTGTGATGGATGATGAAGGGAATTTGGCGTTTGAGTTTCCTCATAATAACTCCTGTAAACTCATAGATGGACCCTGGTGTGATAGAAAATGTAAACATGAATGAGAATATTCTTTAGTGATATTTTACTCATAAAAAATTCTAGGGGTGCCAATAATTATGGTCAACGTATTTTGTAGATTTTTTTTTTTTTTTCATAAATTGAGTTTACCCCCATTTTCAATTCTTTTACAATGGTTTTCTTTTGAATGAAAGATCAAAAGGATTAACAATGCAGATTTAATTTTACAGTCATCTTTGATCATATTTACCAGGGGTGCCAATAATTCTGACTGTATAGTAATAACTATTTGAAGCGGCAGTTAACATTTATTTTATATCAGGTACATTGTTTTATTTAATGGTTTAATTCTAGTTTCAGACCGACACGATCAATGCCACAGAAGTGTTTTACGGATCTCGTTTCCATTACTGCCAGAAAAAAATGTCAGCCCCAATAAGATAATAAGTTTACATATCCAGAAAGGCTGTCACATAAAACTTCTGGACTCGTGTATTAGCGGAACAGATTCTGAACAGCTGAAAACATTTACAACCGTTCGATTTTCTTTCTTCTCCCTTTGATAAAGTGCATGTGATATTCGGACCAAATTATCATTTTACGTACAGTTGCCTCTGCTTCAGAATGTTGAGACTATGGGGAACACACACACACACACACACACACACACACACACACACAAACACGTTGGTGGAACTACATTATGAGGACTCTCCATAGACTAATGGTTTTTATACTGTACAAACTGTATATTCTATCCCCTTACACTAACCCTACCTCTAAACCTGCCCATCACACACACACACACACACACACACACAAACCCTACCCCTAAACCTGCCCATCACACACACACACACACACACACACTAACCCTACCCCTAAACCTGCCCATCACACACACACACACACACACAAACCCTACCCCTAAACCTGCCCATCACACACACACACAAACCCTACCCCTAAACCTGCCCATCACACACACATACACACACACACTGCCCCTATCCCTAAATCTGCCCTTAACAGGAAACATTCTGCATTTTTACATTTTTAATAAAACATTATTTTTTAAGCTATTTGAATTATGAGGACTCATGAAATGTCTTCATAAAACATGTTTAAGTTGTTACACCAGTGTAATACGCATGTCATTATACATGCGTATACCCCCCCCCCCCCCCCCCCCCCCCCCCCCCAAAAAGAACTGAACTTGTCACGATCATATGCAAATGACTCGGATCCACTTCTTCTTCATCCTTCAGCATGCTCTCTCTCTCTCTCTCTGTCTCTCTCTCTCTCTCTCTCTCTCTCTCTCTCTGTCTCTCTCTCTCTCTCTCTCTGTCTCTCTCTCTCTCTCTCTCTCTGTCTCTCTCTCTCTCTCTGTCTCTCTCTCTCTCTCTCTCTCTCTCTCTCTCTCTCTCTCTCTCTCTCTGTCTCTCTCTCTCTCTCTCTCTCTCTCTCACAGCTTGAGGATGACATTGTTGCACGGCCAAATTACTTCACGACGATGAAGAACTTCGCCCTGCAGCAGCCGTCCGAGGAGTGGATGATCCTCGAGTTCTCCCAGCTGGGCTTCATCGGTGAGTCTTACACTGCTAACCTCCTCTATCAGCACACACACACACACACTCCCTCCACAGCGACAGATCCTTCTCACACTCAACCCTTATAAAGCTGGTGACGTCTCCTGGAGTGGATGAACTGTTGAGGTCGCTAATGAAAGTAATATTTTCAGAGCTTCACATCTTCACATGCGATGAGAAAGGGATTTGGTCTCTATGAAGTGAAATTGTCGCCTCGTCTCATAAGGTTCACTTTAGTGTCCACCTGAGAAATGTCTTTAAGAGCCAGACCCAAACCTGTCAGTGCTGGAACCAGGCCACAACACAGACCAGAGAAAACTGAACTTACAGAAATTGATGGTTATACTTTGTGATTGTCCACTTTAGATATTCTATTAACTATGAATAACTTATCAACTACATGTCAAATATCTCTCATTTAATATTAGTGGACTGTTAGGGTTCAGGTTAGTAGAATAAGTTGACATGTAGTTGCAAAGTTACTTTTTTAAATAACTAATGCAAATAACGTAGTTTTCCGGTGTATTGACTGACGGCTCTGCTGTCCTCATGTAGAGAGGAATTGTGGGTAAGTGCAGAGGATTGTGTGTGTGTGTGTGTGTGTGCTCGTGTTTATATTACATTGTGGGGACCAAATGTCCCCACAAGTATAGTAAAACCTGAGATCACCTAAATTGTGGGGACCAGTCAGCGGTCCCCATGAGGAGAACAGCGTATAAATCACACTAAGTAATGTTTTTTGAAAATGTAAAAATGCAGCATGTCTCCTGTGATGGGTAGGTTTAGGGACAGGGGCAGTGTGTGTGTGTGTGTGTGTGTGTGTGTAAGGGGACAGAATATATAGTTTGTACAGTATAAAAACCATTACGCCTATGGAGAGTCCCCACAAAGATAGCGAACCAGACGTGTGTGTGTGTGTGTGTGTGTAAATGAAAACTAGAGACAGCTCTAAATCATATTTTGTGCTAACCAACATTTTAAACATAAATGTTCTCAACTGAGCTTAAGTTGTAATGAACCCGCAATATTCAATTAAGAAGATTTAGCATTTTTCTTGACTCACTATAGTCTGCTTTTCAACTTGTATAACTAACGTAAACTTTTTTTTCTCTTTTCTCTATTTCTTATATCCTTTACGTATATTGCGCCCTCTAGTGGTGATGCCACTAGGTCATTACAGAGAGATTAATTCACATAAAGATGGACCAGTGTATTCCTCCTTTTACGAAACAGTCATGGGGATTTGGCACATCAGGAGTGAATAATGACAAATTATGAGTTATGAGACGACAAATTATTATTTAAATTAGCCAACTCTATTGTTTTTGTGCTTCAGTTCTCTATCCATTCATCCACAAGTTTAACTTGGCTAACCGCGTCTAAACTGTTTAGTTGAATCGTTCGGGGTTCAGTTGGAGGAATGGATCTCTCCCAGTCAAACCCGGGGATCTGGCAGCGCAGCGATGGCTCTGGTATGATGTGTGCTTGGAATGAAGGCTAATTATGTTGATGATGGTGATCAGTGCTGGCTGAGGGCCTCGAGGGATGGGATGGGAACAGGATTGATTTTGAGAGCTCTCGGCTCAGAGAAGGGGAAGCTCACCGCTGGGCCGATGAGTCTGCATGAACTCCATTACATCAGAACAACACCTGTGAGAGACGGGAAGTGAGCGTTTAAATCAGGCCATGCGAGGATGGCGTGACCAAGGGTTGAAAAATGGTCTATAGCTTTAGAAAACAGCAGCACTTAGTGCCTGATCTTCACCAGCCTTCACATCTTCTGGATTTGGCAGACGCTTTTACCCTGTGACATTTTATCAGTGCATGCTTTCCCTGGGAATTGAAGTTGCTTTATATTTTTGTGGAAATAATATGATTGCATAATCTGTTTTTCCATTTTTGTTTGTGCATGTTAGCTTTAACTAATATATCACGAACTATGAATAATAGTACATTTATTAAGAGACTTCAATAAATGCTGTAAAAATGCCTAAAGCACCTAAATGTGTGCTATCAGTGTTGACTGATGTTGTGTTGGCGTGACAAATACATTTTCAATGGATGTTTTCACTCATCACAAGCTCTGATGGCAAACACACTCTTCATTGTTAGGCGAGTAAACTTACACCGACTGTCCTGACACCGGCCTCGCTTCAGACCAACACAAGTCTGTGTGTGTGGGTTCTGCTGGGACTGGTTTGATCCCATGGACGTTAGTCATGGTCCTCCTCATGATCAGCCATGTGATGAGCAGCAAATGAGCTGAAATAGACTCCAGCTCAGACCAGTCTAAGATGGTAACTGGCTTTTAGTTGGTCTTGATCCTTCATTATCTGCTAGTGGAGCTGGTTTCTGACTTGTAGACCATGTTGGTCGAGCTGGTTAGAGCTGGTTAGGGCTGGTTAGATCTGGTTAGATCTGGTTAGGGCTGGTTAGAGCTGGTTAGGGCTGGTTAGAGCTGGTTAGAGCTGATTAGAGCTGGTTAGGGCTGATTAGAGCTGGTTAGAGCTGATTAGAGCTGGTTAGGGCTGGTTAGGGCTGATTAGAGCTGGTTAGGGCTGATTAGAGCTGGTTAGGGCTGATTAGAGCTGGTTAGGGCTGGTTAGAGCTGGTTAGGGCTGATTAGAGCTGGTTAGGGCTGGTTAGAGCTGATTAGAGCTGGTTAGGGCTGATTAGAGCTGGTTAGGGCTGGTTAGAGCTGGTTAGGGCTGATTAGAGCTGGTTAGGGCTGATTAGAGCTGGTTAGGGCTGATTAGAGCTGGTTAGGGCTGATTAGAGCTGGTTAGGGCTGGTTAGAGCTGGTTAGGGCTGGTTAGGGCTGGTTAGAGCTGGTTAGAGCTGTTTAGGGCTGGTTAGGGCTGATTAGAGCTGGTTAGAGTTGATAGAGCATCAGCAATCAGCAAGAAAAAAGTTTAACCATGTTAAAGTCGACATGACATAGAATTTGCGCTCGTCTTTTCCCTATTGTGATGTATATCCAAGTGCAACGCTTCTGGAGCCAGAGGCAAACCTGCTGTGGTTGCCCTAGGCAAAATGAATGAATGAGGCCCTTCTAAAATATTTTTTTGTTAATTGTAACGCAGTCCGTTGTTATGGGAAGGAGGAGGTGGGAACCGGCGAACATTTAAAGACTTTAATAATAAAATGAACAAATACAAAAGGAAAGGAAAGACAGCAGCCCCTCACAAAAACAAAGGAAACACATTAACCAAATTATAAGCTCATAAGTAATGTTTATTTAAGTACAAAATAAAGAAAATAACAGTGTTTCTGTATTCATCAGCAAGATCAGTGTGTAAAGCAAGATGCATGGTTGAAAGTGTAATGCAATGTTGAAGTTGAAATGCAAATGCAAATGCAAATGCAAACGCAAACGGTAACAAAATACAATGCAACCAAAGTCCAAAAGCAAAGTTCCCTCTCCCTTGGCTCAGTTGGTGATCTCTTAAGAAGTGTCTAAGGCACGATCACAGGTGTTTCAGTTGATTGCCAATTTAGGTAATTAGTTGACTCAGGTACAGAACAGCAATTCCCAAACCCAACAGCAGAGGTCGTCACACTTATAACAAACACTACACAAGTCCAGGCCTGGTCCTCTCTCGATCTCCACTGTCGTCGCTCCTCCGTGAGAGACACGAGACCGGTGCGTCTCACAGCTGTCACTCATCATTAATCACGCCACCAGACATTAATATATCTTCGTTACCTATAGATATAATTATACAACATACGAAAAGTAGTCAAAACACATCTAAAGGAACATACATTGTTTTTTTAATCAAAGGTGGGGTAAGTCGTTTTTGAAATATGCTGTTGGCCAATGTTGATGTTTGAAATCATCCCAAACAAACACACCCCTTCTTCATTGCTCCGCCTCCAAAACGTACCCTCCAATCCTACCAGCCCTGCTCCGGGTCGGTCTCGACCCCCGATCCCATCATGGTGCGAGTGCACTAACAATGACGCTAAACACCACATTCCTCAACAATCGTCAAGTATTCGACAAGGATAAACTGTTTAGAATAAACACTGAAATATTCCATAAAAAAATAGGAATTGTCAATTTGATGGTGACTTTAAGCTTGTATGAATGTTGTTTGCTGATTCAGGCCTGCTCACCGTGACCAAGAGTTCTGGTTATTTTTGCAGTAATGAGCAAGAAGGCTGCCGAGCCAGATGAGGTTAAGAGTAAACCGGCCTAATAGCAGAAAAGAAACGAGCTGACATGCCAGAGCAAAGATAAATCCCCATGATGCATCTCACACTCCTGCACTGAACACCAGAGCACATGACCCAGCCAGTTCTGGGTATTAACACCTCGCTCAAGTCAGCTCCTTTCTGTCTTTTACACACACACACACATGTATATTTCTCTAGAGTCTTTCTCTGCTCTTTTACTCTAATAGGTCCCAAAGCAGCAGTGAAGCTGTGATTGATGCTGCTCTCTGTCCGTATCACACTCACACACACACTTACACACACACTCATTTTCTGTGCACTTTGTCATTTCAGCCTCCTACGCACACAATCACAACTACATTTTTAAATAACTTCCCCATCCTCTTGAAGCATCTCTCCTCTTCTCTGATGACGAGGGCGGGGCTATAACCTGTCACTCACATGAGATCAGCCAATAGCAAACCACAATCGTCCAATCAGTTCCACAGACACAATCAAGCCCCGCCCACATTTACTCTTGTTCCTGAAGCGTTTCACTCGGGATATACGACACAAAAGACTATAGCAACTTCCTTTTAATGCCGACTTAAATTCGTTTGATCAAATCCCAGCGCAATAGTAACAGTGTTGCTTGCCTTAGCAAACCCCACTAAATATATAAACGCATACATCAGAAGTGTTTTTGTCAGTATCATGTCTCAATATTCAGATTTTAATGATCTCCCCATGCTTTCACAGTGTGAATGTTAAGTTGTTCCCGCCTGTTTTAGCTGAGGGATTGTGTGCGTGACAGATGCGTCTGGGTGAATGTGTTCTCCTGCTGTCAGTCAGCGTAGCGGCTAGCAGAGCGCTGTCGCTAGCAGATCCTCACCCCTCACGCACAAGCTGCTAACTCGAGTGGTAGTGGGAAGGCAGCCATGACCGAGCTGTTCACATATGCACAGCACCAGTATAAACACACACAATCACTCTTTACATTGGTGTTACATTCATGTTCCTGGCAAATACTGTTCTGTCTGTGCAACTTAAAGGATTAGTTCACTTTTAAAAAAACTTTTGCTGATATGTAAAAAAAAAATGTATAACCCCCATGTCATCCAAGATGTCCATGTCTTTCTTTCTTCAGTCGAAAAGAAATTAAGGTTTTTGATGAAAACATTCCAGGATTTTTCTCCATATAATGGACTTCAACAGGACCCAAACGGTTCAAGGTCCAAATGACAGTTTCAGTGCAGCTTCAAAGGGCTTTAAACGACACCAGACGATGAATAAGGGTCTTATCTAGACAAACCATCGGCATTTCACAAATACATAAAACAGTTTAAGTTTTATAAGCACAAATGCTGGCCTTGCTCTGTTCTGTGATGCGCGTTCGTGACTCACGTAATACGCAATTACGTTGAAAAGGTCACGCTTCTGTCCTGACGAAAATGTTCTTTTAGCCTTTTTAATATTAAAACACCCAGGATACGCACACGAAATGGGCATTTAAACGATAAACTGACACAAAGACATTTGAATATGTGTATATGGTCCTCCTTCCTCACATTCGTAAACACTGACTCGGTACTTCCGCCGACGCGTGACCTTTTCAACGTAATTGCGTATTACGTGAGTCACGAACGCGCATCACAGAACAGAGCAAGGCGAGCATTTGTGCTTATAAAACTTAAACTTTTTTATGTATTTGTGAAATGCCGATGGTTTGTCTAGATAAGACCCTTATTCATCGTCTGGTGTCGTTTAAAGCCCTTTGAAGCTGCACTGAAACTGTCATTTGGACCTTGAACCGTTTGGGTCCTGTTGAAGTCCATTATATGGAGAAACATCCTGGAATGTTTTCTTCAAAAACCTTCATTTCTTTTCGACTGAAGAAAGAAAGACATGGACATCTTGGATGACATGGGGGTGAGTAAATTATCAGCAAAAGTTTTTTTTTAAAGTGAACTAATCCTTTAAAGGAAGTGTGAGAAAATGGCAGTTTCAAATTCCACCACATCCACCAGCTTTCACACGCAGACACATGCTAATGTTGGGCAAACACAACGGTTTTGTGTTTATTATGAGTATGAACTATATATACAGTCATTTGTATTTTTTGTATTGTACTTCCTTGTGAAAGCCACAGAGTTTGATCTCAAAGTTAACAATGAAGAGTGTAATTGTTTGGATATTAAAATGCTTTGAACGGGGATATTAGAAAGGCAAATGTAAGCCATTGGAAGGTGTGACATTCTGGAAAGTGTATGACATACATTAGCTACATTTCTTTTAATAAGGTGTAGTTCAGGTATCTGCCAGACCATAGACCAGCTCAACCTGCACTCCTTTTTACACAGTTTGCCTCTGAAGAAAACGTGAAATCCTGCATTTTATTTTCATAATATAAAATATATTGAAGTGGGATTTGTGACTTCGGCCATGAAGGAAAGTCGATTAAAAATAGTGCTAGTTCCAGGGTTACCTGACTGGAGTGAGATTTTGATGACATGGACTGAATCAATCACACGCCGCTATTTGAGGTTTTGAGAATGCAACAATTCATCTTCATACTTAATACTTCAGGTTAATGTTGTGTAAGATAAACCTTTCATAAACTTTTTTATTACTCCAAGTCATATTTCCTACAGGTCAGTTTATCAAAGAAATAATGATAATAAGAATACAAAGTAAGCAAGACTTATTTTCTTCATTTTATTAAAAATCAATAAATTACCTAGTTCTGGATTAAACTCTGGATGGTGCAAGCTGATAGGTCCTTAACTCATTTGGTAGCGATCACATCATTATCTACATAGAGTGGTTGCTGTTGCATTAGCGGCCAATGAGCTGCGCTCAACATTCAAACAAATACCGGGGTGTTGCAGTTTCAGAAACCCTCCTCCTTCCCCAGCTCCACCTGTATAGATCTGCTACGGGTTAAATAATGTATATACATGTGCAGCAGCAGAAGCATGTCTAAAGGGGGTCGCACACCGAAAGAGAAGCGCAGCGCCGTGTCGCGTCCCGTCTAGGACAACTCGAGGTATCGCACACCGGACACGCACTTTCTCAGTGTATATGGCCACCAATATTGTTATGTTTAATGACATTATGAAATGAAGATAATGTCTGTACTATGTTATGATTGTACTGTACAATTAAATACAATTGTTGCTGAGTCTACAGTCTGAACACTTTACCTCAGAGCGTCCGTCAACTGAATGAATTGAGAATCTCACCTGAAAATCCAATAACATCAGCAATTGTCATTCAAGCAGCTGATTTCTGTAAATGAATGCAAAACTAAATGTATATTGCAGCACAGGGTGAAGTCAGGATACATTAGCAACGATTTGAGACAAAAATAATTAAAATTTTATATAAAACTATGTAAATGGCGCTCTGTGGCGCAGCAGGATTTTGAACACGGTCCTGAGCCGTTGCTGGGCGCCGCGGACAGACGCCGAATGGTGCCGCCGGTGTGTGTACACTCATAGAGAATAATGTGTTCGAATTTGAAAGATGTGGCGCTGAGCGACGCGGCGCTGAGCTTCTCGTCCGGTGTGTGACCCCCTTTATATGCTCACAGTAATGTCTGTGAATGTTTTGGCGGTAGCAAGTCTCGGTACTTGCTCTGCAGCAGAAGCGTAGCAGATCTATTCCACCAAGACCAAATACATTAACATTCCCATATCCATTACCATTACCATGCCAATCTCTCCAAGATTTGTCATGACAGAATTATAGATAATAAAGGAAAAAGCAAATCAAGTGTTAACAGGTCTTAATGTTTAGCACACACTTTTAGTTCTCAGAACACAGTAACATGTTACTCTCATTATTTTTCCTGTAAATGGCTCTTTATTAAGATTCCATTACAGTTACTCTTCTTATAAAATATACAATACATGTTGCGTCATTGAAATTGAATGTCTCGATTACAAATGTAACCCTGGTTCCCTGAGAAGGAACCGCTTCCTAGGCCGCTTTAGGGAACCTCCTCCAGCGTGACCGGCGTCTGAAGCACGTGTCTAAGCGCGACAGTAACGTTGGCCGGAAACAGCTGGACGTCACTCCCGGTGTGACCAGAGTATAAAAGGACGCCTGTAGTTCAAGTCAGCAACTACTTTTGTCTAAAGGAGATGTGGGCAGGCATACCCGAAGCATGGCAATGAGACGCAGTGTCTTGTTCCCCTTCTCGAGAAACTCAAAACTTCTCAGAGCTCGGGGCCTGGTATTCTTGCCAATACATTCAAGGGAATATGGCCAAGGATTAGGAATAACCTGCCTGTCACTTCAAGGGTCACTAATACCCCTGACGAATGGGGGTCTCAGGAACCCACTCTCAAACGAGAGGAAACCTAGCCAATATCATCAAGGAGGCCAACGACCTGAGAGTTTCCGAAGGCAGATCTGCGAACAGAGACCCCAGCACGACGACGCTCTAAATGAGAGGAGACCTATCAACCTTGAAGATAGTAACCCGGGAGGTTCAAAAAAGAGTCTACAACCCAGTCCACTGCCTCCACGGAGCTCTCAGTATAACAACCCTCTATAGCAAGAGGAAGCCTAACTACGCTCTACACTAAAAGATCTCCTCACCCAGGAATCTTAAGTGGATGACTATAAAGACTCTCTAAATCGAGAGGACACTGAACAACGCTTCCCTAAAGGTGGTTCTGCCAAGTACAGGGAGACATACGACTCGACTAACTAATATCCCTCAGGTGAGAACAAAGAAGTAAAAGCTTCACACATAACGCTCAAGTGTCGTCTCTGATACAGAGGCGTTTCACTTCCTGAAACGGATCCTTAAGACAAAAGAAATTGTTAACTTGAACTACAGGCGCACTTTTATACTTTGGTCGCACCGTTAGTGATGTCATTTCCTGTCGCCAGCCGATGTTATTTCCGTGTTTAGACACGTGCCTCAGACACCGGTCACGCTGAAGGTGTTCCCCAAAGCATTCAAAAAGGGAACCACAACTCGCTTGCTCTGAATATTTTATGTAATTGAAATATGTGTACCATTTATTAAAGAGCCCTTTATGTTGTTTCAGGCTCTACTAGAACAGGTTTTCCTGATTATTTTCCTCATATTCTCCATTGTTGCGACTCCTCTCTTCCCAGTCTGTCAGTAACGCCAAAGCCCGTCTACGGAAAGCCTGGCCACTCCCTATTAAGTCCGATTGTACCGAATTTTGGTTGTAGTTCCACCAGAGTTCCACTGGGGGCGATCGCCCAAGTGCAGAATGAATGGGAGTCTATGGAGCTAGACGGCTAAATGTGTCTCTTTCACCCGATTACCATTGAGAAATCTCAGATTTTATTGTAGGTTTTGCAAGTTCAACACTGGTTATAGGTCGAAAGTTGAATGAACGAGTACTTATGTCCTTTCGATTTCTTACAGGTGGAGTTGTTGTTGCCCATAACACGCTAGCATTCTGCTAATGATGCTGATGTGTATGACATCATTGACATTTTAAAATACCTTATAAGTGACTCTAAAAAATCTAACACCCAGCAATTTGAATTTTCTTTGCATCTACTTTCGAATACAATATTCAAATTACTAGACAAAAAATTATATCCAGAGAAAAGTGGATTTTGAGGGGTACAGCTCCATAGACCTCCATTCATTCTGCACTCGCCCGCGAGCGCCCCCGCATGGGCAGAGACGTGTTACTGCAGCCAGTCCAGAACCCGGAAGTAACCAGAGAGTGCCAATTCTCTCCTATTAGACTTCGGCCGTTTCTCAATATGCGTTCTTGTCTGTACTTGTGTTCTTGTGGACTTGTGAAACGTCATCAGTCGCTGCCCAAGTACTGTCCCAATTCAAAGTTCACATCTAGCCAAGTCCAGTTCAAATCCCCGGATGTGTTCTTGATCCGCCCCTTTTACCGAGGATGCATCGAGTGGTGACTTGTGCGGACTTGAGACAGCCATGTATCCCAGAATGCATCACGCACCAACCAGCAAGCGTCAATACCAGAGGAGAAAACCCGCGTAATATCAAAATACTACTGTTATTGTGTCATGAAATGTAATTTTAAGAGTGTTTCAGGCGAGAATGTAGTTGTTTAAAGCTCAAATATGTGGTTTGTTTATAAAGATAGCGCCTATTTGAAAAATTTATCTTACGCTTTCGGAGTTGTAAGATCCAGGTGATCACCGGGTGTTCAGCGCTCATTAACCCCGACTGGAACAGCTTTTCCCCGGCTAGTGCTTCTGGCGTGTGCCGCTGGCTCTGGTGTCTCTAGTGGATAAACATGACGTATATTCGTCTTGTGTCGATCTTTGGTCTCACTCATTAATCTATTTGTTCCATGGCAAATTGTTTTGACTGAGGGAAAAGTGAAGTT
The DNA here is from genome assembly GCA_031834385.1 of Semotilus atromaculatus. Classification (NCBI taxonomy): domain Eukaryota; kingdom Metazoa; phylum Chordata; class Actinopteri; order Cypriniformes; family Leuciscidae; genus Semotilus; species Semotilus atromaculatus. Next base: position 33,882,529 of record JAULUF010000052.1, on the reverse strand, counting down.
TCATAACTTTATATATTTAGGCTATTTAACTATTTAACTTTGTAGCCTAATTGTTTGCTTAATTTCTCATTGTAAGTTAGCTTCTTATACCTTTTACTTATACCTTTACCTACTGGATATTATTGATCATTAAAAATTACATTTAACAAAAAAGAGACAGGGTTGTGTAATTTTATTTTATATACTAGATATATTTGTTATATTTATTTTAACATTCTCTTCACTATATGTAAAATAAAATTACACAACCCTGTCTCTCTTTGACAAATGTCAATAAAAATCAAGAATGTTTCATATTTTTAAAATGAAATAAAAAAGAAGCAGGTTTGTGTTTTAATATTTAATGTTGTTATAAATATGCAGTGAAGATAATTAATGTATGCGTTGCCTGAACCACAATTGTGTGGCCATTTAGGCTAATATGTTTAAGATTTTTTTTATTTATTTTTTCATTTAAAGAGGCAGAATGGTGTTTTATAAAATATTTCGTTTTATTGTTGACGAAAAGAGGCAGAGTTGTAGCATATTTCGTTTGATTGTTGCCTAAATACACAATTTCGTATGCTATTTCATCACTAAATTCACTTCTGAGAACATTTGATGCGAGAAATAACTGATTTCAAATATTGGCATTTTTACGAAAATATATGGCGAGTCGTAAATATTTGGGTTCTGCAGACGGCGTCTGTCCGGGCGTATTGCGCAATACCCGCAAGGACACATCGTCTCAAACTGTCAGCAGCGTTCTGTGAGCTCGTCACCTTGTAAGTTCATTCTTCCAAGAACAACTAGCAAGAGCGTTCTCCCCAAGAACACAAGTCCGTTCTTTGCATTCTTGGTTTTGAGAAACACCCATTCTCTGGTAACGCTCTGTTTACTTCCTGTCTCTATGAAGCCCCTCCTCCTGAAAAGCACACTGTGCTCTGATTGGTCGGCTGGATCAGTGTATTGTGATTGGTCGAGCGCTTCGAGTGTGTTTGGGAAATGCCCCGCCCCTTTTCATAACCGCCAGTTTAACACACTACTAACTAACTCACCCAGGCCCCGCCCCTTTATTCTGCGTATCAATTATTATAATGAGGAATATTGTAACGTGTTCATTCCCGGAAGAAATTTAAGATACAATGGAGGCATTTCAGGAGTTCAGAAACACTGACACTGATATAGACTCCCGATAACTCCCGCTGGAGGGACTTTGTGCTTTGAGATTTTGCAGAGCTTTTTCATGCTCAAACAGCAAAATTACACACTAAAGAAAGATCCCAGTAAACACATTTACATTGTGGCAACGTCTGTGGCACGTTGCATTTCTGCTAGGGCAACGTCGCTGTCTACGTGCTCGCAACATTGTAACAACGTAGAATTGTAAGATGCGGCAGGGCTGTAGCGACGTTGTTGCGCAACATTCAGCAATTGAGAGACGACTTTCTGACAACTAAATTTTTTAATATGCTAGATATAGATATCCCTCATTTACCATGTTATGTTTTGTGGTTAATTTTTAATTAGTCATATGTTAGATAATTTTATACTTTTTAAATATTGTTTATCATTATTTAAGCTAACAAATGAATGATCAACACCTGCAAGTGTACACTTTGAAGAGTAAAAACGACATAGAAGGTTAGCTAATTAAGCATATGGTAATCAAATTGCACTTCCAAAACAAAAGTCATACATTTGTGAGAAAACATATTATAGGCTAGCCTATATACTGGGAGTGACTAACGTTAACTAGCATGAGCAGACATGATAAAATCTAGCAAAGAAACGAATGAGAAGACAAATCAAATGAAAAACTAAACAGGAGGTGTGCGAGCGGTTACAAACATTTTTACAAACAGCTTGCAAAAAAAGAAGAAGGAAAAAACATTACCGTGCAACGCTTTAAAGCCGCTGCCTGTTCAAGGAGTGCTGAAATCAATTCTCACGTATCCTTGCTTGATGATGAATGAGACGGCCCAGCTGTTGGTTGAAATTCAAAAGGCTGATTTTCGCGCTTCAGGGCAGTGACGAGTACATATGTACAGAAACCCTCGGCACAACCTTAAGCAATGGCCCTGAACGCTGGTTTAATGTCAACATTGTGACAACGCCGTAACAACCTTCACCACACAACGTAGTTATAGCAACCTTTTGGCCACGTTGTTAAAACGTTGTTAGAAGGTTGGTTACGTTGTGCCAACGTTCTGTGTTTGCTGGGATGAAGATGGAAAAAGACAAAATAGGACCCACTTATGAAAGTAAATAAGGTCAATTTTGATTTCATGTTAACTAAGAATGGCAGTGATAGAAGAACAGAAAAACTTACAGTAACATCAGAGAAAAATAAACTGTTCAATAAGTCGGTGAGTAATAGTTAACTCTACCTTTACCTACGTGTAATAATGTACTCGTGTATTTCAGAAAGAAAGAAAGACAAATGAACTGAAGGCTTTAAATGTGGAGGTGAATACTGATTTGACTATTTCAGATAAGGCTGTTTCCATTTCAGAGGTGTGTGTGTGTGTGAGGGACGATGTGAAGGTGAAGCAGCACATGCTCTCGATTCAGAGATAATTTATTACACACACACACAGCCTTGAACAGCTGCCAAAGTTTTTCACAAATGGAGAGCTGAGGATATTATAACGTCTAAAAGCAAAAGCACTTGTAGGGCTGATTAATCTCTCTGTGCCCTAAAAGATCTATGAGGAGTTTATTGCTCTTTGTTTTATACATTTATTCATGTTGAAATATTTATTCTAATTAATTATTGATCTTAAATAATTGTGTCTGGATAGCATTCTTTTTGAATGAGAGAGAGAGAGAGAGAGTGTGTGTGAGTGAGTGTGTCTGTGTGTGTGTTAGTGAGAGTGTGTGTGGGCGTTAGTGAGAGTGTGTGTGGGCGTGCATGCGTGCGTACGTGTGTGCATGTGTGTGAGTTAGTGATGGAGTGAGTGAGCGAGTGTGCGAGTCAGTGAGTGAGTGAGAGAGAGCGAGCGAGTGTGCGAGTCAGTGAGTGAGTGAGAGAGAGCGAGCGAGTGTGCGAGTCAGTGAGTGAGTGAGAGAGAGCGAGCGAGTGTGCGAGTCAGTGAGAGAGTGAGCAGGTGAGTGAGAGAGTGAGTGAGTGAGCGAGTGAGTCAGTGAGCGAGCGAGTGAGTGAGTCAGTGAGTGAGTCAGTGAGTGAGTCAGTGAGTGAGTCAGTGAGTGAGTCAGTGAGTGAGTCAGTGAGTGAGTCAGTGAGTGAGTGAGTCAGTGAGTCCATAGACCACAGTCCCCAACCATAGACTGTAAAAAAGATGGACGACGCCCCCTCGCTCTCTTCCATTGGTGAGAAGTGAAGCCGCCAATGTCCCGATACTGCGCTGACATATTGGGACATGAGTCTGCGCAGTAGCGATCTCGGGACCAGACCTGCGCAGTAGCGATCTCGGGACCAGACCTGCGCAGTAGCGATCTCGGGACCAGACCTGCGCAGTAGCGATCTCGGGACCAGACCGGCGCAGTAGTGATCTCGGGACCAGACCTGCGCAGTAGCGATCTTGGGACCAGACCTGCGCAGTAGCGATCTCGGGACCAGACCTGCGCAGTAGCGATCTCGGGACCAGACCGGTGCAGTAGCGATCCCGGGACCAGACCTGCGCAGTAGCGATCTCGGGACCAGACCGGCGCAGTAGCGATCTCGGGACCAGACCTGCACAGTAGCGATCTCGGGACCAGACCGGCGCAGTAGTGATCTCGGGACCAGACCTGCGCAGTAGCGATCTCGGGACCAGACCTGCGCAGTAGCGATCTCGGGACCAGACCGGCGCAGTAGTGATCTCGGGACCAGACCTGCGCAGTAGCGATCTCGGGACCAGACCTGCGCAGTAGCGATCTCGGGACCAGACCGGTGCAGTAGCGATCTCGGGACCAGACCTGCGCAGTAGCGATCTCGGGACCAGACCTGCGCAGTAGCGATCTCGGGACCAGACCTGCGCAGTAGCGATCTCGGGACCAGACCGGCGCAGTAGTGATCTCGGGACCAGACCTGCGCAGTAGCGATCTTGGGACCAGACCTGCGCAGTAGCGATCTCGGGACCAGACCTGCGCAGTAGCGATCTCGGGACCAGACCGGTGCAGTAGCGATCCCGGGACCAGACCTGCGCAGTAGCGATCTCGGGACCAGACCGGCGCAGTAGCGATCTCGGGACCAGACCTGCACAGTAGCGATCTCGGGACCAGACCTGCGCAGTAGCGATCTCGGGACCAGACCGGCGCAGTAGTGATCTCGGGACCAGACCTGCGCAGTAGCGATCTCGGGACCAGACCTGCGCAGTAGCGATCTCGGGACCAGACCGGTGCAGTAGCGATCCCGGGACCAGACCTGCGCAGTAGCGATCTCGGGACCAGACCGGCGCAGTAGCGATCTCGGGACCAGACCTGCGCAGTAGCGATCTCGGGACCAGACCTGCGCAGTAGCGATCTCGGGACCAGACCTGCGCAGTAGCGATCTCGGGACCAGACCTGCACAGTAGCGATCTCAGGACCAGACCGGCGCAGTAGCGATCTCGGGACCAGACCTGCTCAGTAGCGATCTCGGGACCAGACCTGCGCAGTAGCGATCTCGGGACCAGACCTGCGCAGTAGCGATCTCGGGACCAGACCTGCGCAGTAGCGATCTCGGGACCAGACCTGCACAGTAGCGATCTCGGGACCAGACCTGTGCAGTAGCGATCTCGGGACCAGACCTGCTCAGTAGCGATCTCGGGACCAGACCGGCGCAGTAGCGATCTCGGGACCAGACCGGCGCAGTAGTGATCTCGGGACCAGACCGGCGCAGTAGCGATCTCGGGACCAGACCTGTGCAGTAGCGATCTCGGGACCAGACCTGCTCAGTAGCGATCTCGGGACCAGACCTGCGCAGTAGCGATCTCGGGACCAGACCTGCGCAGTAGCGATCTCGGGACCAGACCTGCGCAGTAGCGATCTCGGGACCAGACCTGCACAGTAGCGATCTCAGGACCAGACCTGCACAGTAGCGATCTCAGGACCAGACCTGTGCAGTAGCGATCTCGGGACCAGACCTGCTCAGTAGCGATCTCGGGACCAGACCGGCGCAGTAGCGATCTCGGGACCAGACCGGCGCAGTAGTGATCTCGGGACCAGACCGGCGCAGTAGCGATCTCGGGACCAGACCTGCGCAGTAGCGATCTCGGGACCAGACCGGCGCAGTAGTGATCTCAGGACCAGACCTGCTCAGTAGCGATCTCGGGACCAGACCTGCGCAGTAGCGATCTCGGGACCAGACCTGCGCAGTAGCGATCTCGGGACCAGACCGGCGCAGTAGCGATCTCGGGACCAGACCGGCGCAGTAGTGAGCAGGAAGTAAAGCCGCGAAAATCAACGCCCCGCCCTCACTCTCCCAGCACTTTTTTTAAGTGGCCGCTATCTGCTTCGTTTCTCCGTTCTGCTTCAGTTTTGATGTCTGTTGATTGCAGTATGACAAGAGGCTTGTTAAAATAAAGTAAATACAATCTCCTCAGTCCTCCGAAGATTCTGAAAAAAGTCAGTTGGTGAACAGACTTAAAACAGAATTTAAAAACAGACACTTGAACTTGCATCAACATGATAAAAACGACAGCAAATGACAGAAACCACCTTTGGAAAAAATATATTTGAAGTGTAATTTAATTGTTTAGTTGGTCTCACGTCCCATTGAATAACACGGGGAGGTGGGGTTTATGACCTATACTAGGACCAGTCACTAGGGGGCGATCGAGACGTTTTGGCTTCACTTTTCAGGGCTTGTGCGCCACGCTTGGCCCCAACCATGACCTACCCAGATGAGGAAAAGGAGGCTTTCTACCAGGAGCTGACAACGATTGTAAGCAGAGTCCCCCCACAACACAAACTGTTAGTTGTGGGTGACTTCAATGCAAGGGTGGAAAGTGACTGTGAAACCTATGCTGGAATCATTGGAAAGTTTGGCAAAGGTAAAAAGAACACCAACGGAGATCTCCTGCTTAATTTCTGTGCTCAACAAGAGCTATGTGTCACGAACACCTTCTTCAGCCAGCCAGATAAGAACTTCTTCACATGGAAACACCCACGTTCTTTGTTCGACTGACCATTACCTTGTGAGGTGTCCGATCAGACACAAGATAACCGTGTCAAGGAGAAACTAATGGCATAACCCCTAAATAACTTAGACCTTAGACAGCTTGCAAATGAAGAGCACTGCAGATGACTGGCTGAAACTGTGTCATCTGCAGTAAATGGTGCAAAAGTCAAAACAGTAGGATCAGAGGACATTGAAGAACAATGGAAAGCACTGAAGAAGGCAGTCTATTCTACAGCAGAAAAGACCTTAGGTCACCCACAGCGCAGGACACCTGACTGGTTTCAGGAACATGATGAGGAGATCCAGAAGCTGCTGGATGAAAAGCACCTCCTGCATAAGTGACATCTGCAGGAAAGCTCTAATAGGAGTAAAAAAAACTCTTTTGTTGAGATCAAGGCCAAAGTACAAAGAGAGGTGAGGCGAATAAAGAACGACTGGTGGCGTAGGCAGGCAGAAAAATTGCAAAGCATGTTTGACAACCATGACTATCATGGATTGTTTACAGGACTAAAGGAATAAAGAACGGTCCATGGAGCAATGCAGTGGCACCTGTCAAGTCAGCAGATGGAGGAAAACTCTACACTGAACTACATGAGATTCAGAGTAGATGAAAAGAGCATTTCTATAACCTGCTAAATCAGCAAGGATCCGCTGAACCAGATGCCTGTAAATGGCTAAAGAGACACCAGAGTCGTGATGAGTCAAGAGCTTGAGAAAGCCCTAAAGGCCACAGCGAGCCACAGAGCCCCGGGGCTAGATGGGATCCCCTCAGAGGTGCTCAAGTACTCCGAGAAGAGTCCTGAAACTTTTTAACAGCTACCTTGTTCATGACTGTGTACCTCAGGACTTCAAGGATGCACTGATTGTCACAATCTACAAGAGAAAGTGAGACAGAGCAGACTGTGGAAATTACAGAGGTATTTCCTTGTTAGCCATAACAGGCAAAGTTCTGGCTAAAATCATACTCAGTCGGCTCAAAAACATCGCAGAGCAAGTCTTACCAGAGAGTCAATGCGGCTTTAGGTCAAGGATATCTACCACTGACATGATGTTTACTCTACAGCAGTCCTTAGCTATGTCTAAGGACATACACAACATACACGCTGCACTAATTAAGAGATATGAAAGCTGTCTGTTAGAGCCAATTACTTATTTAATAAATTTGTCAATACAAACAAAAACGTTCCCAGAGAGCTGGAAAACAGCAATAACTACACCGATCTATAAATCGGGTGATAAGGATTTGGCAAGCAATTATAGGCCTATTGCTATCCTTCCTGTAGTCTCAAAAGTTCTGGAAAAGATTGTTGCCGAGCAATTAGCGGAACATTTAGAGTCCAACCAGCTGCCTTATCCACTGCAGTTTGGATTTAGAGACAAATATTCCACCGAAACAGCAAACTGTTATTTACTCGACAAAATTAAGGAATCACTGGACGAAGGAAATGTTGTCGGAGCAGTGTTCATGGACCTAAAAAAGGCCTTTGACACTGTCAATCACAGTATTTTATTACAAAAATTAAATCTTTTTAAAATGTCTTCTGAATCTTTGCAGTGGTTTAGGTCATATTTGGGCGGAAGACAGCAATGTGTTAGGGTAAATGGGGTGAGGTCAACTCTGCAAGCCAACAACATGGGAGTACCGCAAGGGTCCGTACTTGCCCCACTGTTGTTTACTATGTATAAAAATGACCTACCAAAATGCTTTCCGGGCATAAACTGTCAGATGTATGCGGATGACACTGTGGTCCATGTTTCCGCTAAAACATCTAGTCTGGCAGGTGAACACCTGACAAAAGCATTAAATAATATTTCTAAATGGCTTGAGTCATCCCATTTATCTCTTAATGTTAAGAAAACAGTCTCTATGTGTTTCTCCATACGAAATAGGCCTTTAAGTGATATATTTGAGGTTCAGATAAAAAAATGAAGTAACAGAAGTAGTAAACGAAGTCAAGTACCTTGGGATTATTATAGATAACAATTTAAAATTTGACAATCACGTTAAGTACATATGTAAAAAGGTCAAACCAAATATAAATTGTTTTCGTTTTATAAGAAGAGATCTGTCTTGTCACACTGCAAAATTATACATGCATGCAATGATATTCTGACATCTATCATATTGCATTACATCATGGTCACAAGCATCCCCATCCAAACTAAAACCTATTTTCTCCATTTACAAACAGACAATAAAAATTATGGACCGGAAACCTATGAGATGGCATCATTGTGATGTTTTAACAAAGCATCAGCTTATGGGCTTCGACAGTTTTATTGATTTTAATTATATCAAATTGGTCTATAAATGTTTAAATAATCATGTTTCACCAATGTTTTCTGAATTAGTAAGCAGACGGCAAAGTTCTCATAGGGCGAACACAAGGGCCACTGTCAGAAGTGACTGTCTAGTTCCAAAGTGTAAGACCTCTTTTGGTCAGTCTGCTTTCTCTGTAAAGGGGCCAAAACTCTGGAATGCTTTACCTACTAATTTAAAACTAGAGACAGATGGCAATGCTTTTAACAGAAGACTGAAACAATGGCTAAAAACTAAACAACAGTGCTCACATGTATAGCCTACTACTACTTTCTGATTCTGATACTTGCTGTTTTTTTTTAGTTTGTTTTTTTCTTTTTTTTCTTTCTTTTCTTCCTTGTTATTGTATTTTCTTTTTTAAAGACCTACACAAACTCCTCAGATCTGGAAGTTGAGAGGAGAACTCAGTCTGCTACCAAGGCTTTTGGCTCTCTCGAGAAGCGGCTCTGGAGCTGTCACGACATCTCGTACAGCACAAAAGTGAAGTCTACAATGCTGCTTTACTTCCTTGCCTACTCTATGCCACCGAGTGTTTAACGCTCTACAGCAGACATATCAAAACACTCACACGAGTTCAGCTACGTCATCTACGTGCCATTTTACACATCAGATGGCAGGATCCAATCCCAGATGTAGAGGTAATCCAATGAGCTGGCTCTGTCAGTGTTGAAGCCCTTATTACATCATCACAACTGCGATGGGCTGGACATGTGTGCCGGAAGAGTGACAGCCGACTGCCCAAAGCAGTTTTTACGCAGAGCTAAAAGAGGGCAAAAGCTGCTGTGGTGGTCAAAGACTGCGTTTCAAAGATGCTCTGAAAACACATGAGGAATACCGGGATCTCCCCGGAAAGCTGGGAGGAACAAGCCCTGCAGCGTGAGAAATGGCAGCGTGGATTGAAAACAGCAGTTGCAGCTGTTGAGAAAAAGCGTCAGAAAGACTACGAGAAAGCCCATGAGAGGTGGCACTATTGCATTGCATCAAAAGACTTTGTCTGTAGCAAATGCCATCGCAGCTGTAGATGGAGAGCAGGCCTTCTAGCCCACATGAGAGCCAGATTACAATAGCCTCCAATCCAGACAGTCATCGGTGATACACGACGGACTGCCAATGATGGATGAGTGAGTGAGTGTGTGTGTGTGAGTGTGTGTGTGTGTGAGTGAGTGTGTGAGTGAGTGTGTGAGTGAGTGTGTGAGTGAGTGAGTGAGTGTGTGAGTGAGTGAGTGTGTGAGTGAGTGAGTGAGTGTGTGAGTGTGAGAGTGAGAGTGAGAGTGAGAGTGTGAGAGTGTGAGAGTGTGAGTGTGTGAGTGTGTGAGTGTGTGAGTGTGTGTGAGTGAGTGAGTGTGTGAGTGTGTGAGTGATTGTGTGAGTGAGTGTGTGAGTATGTGTGGCCTGGTAAACCCTACGTTATGGGGACAAAATGTCCCCACAAGGATGGCAATATCCGAAATCCTTGTTCGTGTGGGGAAATTTTTTGGTCCCCATGAGGAAATCAGCGTATAAATCACACTAAGTGATGTTGTTTGAAAATGTAAAAATGCAGCATGTCTCCTGTGATGGGTAGGTTTAGGGACAGGGGCAGTGTACGGGGATAGAATATACAGTCTGTACAGTATAAAAATCATTATGTCTATGGAAAGTCCCCATAAAACATGAAAACACAACATGTGTGTGTGAGTGTGTGTGTGAGTGAGTGAGTGTGTGAGTGAGTGTGTGAGTGAGTGTGTGAGTGAGTGTGTGAGTGAGTGAGTGAGTGTGTGAGTGAGTGAGTGAGTGTGAGTGAGTGTGAGTGAGTGTGTGAGGTAGTGTGAGTGAGTGAGTGAGTGAGTGAGTGAGTGAGTGAGTGAGTGAGTGAGTGAGTGAGTGAGTGAGTGAGTGATTGTGTGAGTGATTGTGTGAGTGAGTGTGTGAGTGAGTGAGTGAGTGAGTGAGTGAGTGAGTGTGTGAGTGAGTGTGTGAGTGAGTGTGTGAGTGAGTGTGTGAGTGAGTGTGTGAGTGAGTGTGTGAGTGAGTGAGTGTGTGAGTGAGTGAGTGAGTGATTGTGTGAGCGAGCGTCAATACTTGGATGGGTCATACACTGATGATACTAAACTAGTATATACAACATCAAACTACTCACTAACTCAAACCTCTCCAAACCCTGTCACCCCTACACACACATGTCCTTATTAATTATGAAGCAGCCATTAAAAACAGCTGTGTATTACAGTTTTAAATACAGATATTTTAAATAAACATTTTTCCATTCCTTTTCTTATATATTTTTTGATTAGATGAGATATTAACATTTTAATCTGTCATATGGTCATGTTATAATGTACCTCACCTATGGGGCATGTTTTCACACTCCACTTCCATTCTTTCTGGGTGTATCAAGATAAAAGCATACACTGTATTAATGAAACATAACCACATAATTATACTAGACGTGTGAAATTAATGTGGGGTAAAATCAGTGGCGTAGGTTTGATTTTGAAATTGGTGGGGACGGGGACATCAATATATACATTTTAAATTTTGATCGAAATTAATGCTAGGGATATATCAGTGTCACTGGATATTGGAAGGGACACGTCCCTAGCGTCCCTACTAAATTCTACCCCCCTAAAATAAAAACTCTGAACCTTAAAGGAACCGTATGTAAGATTGTGGCCAAAACTGGTACTGCAATTACTTTCAAATTACTGTAGAGCAGTGTATCCCCCCCCTGACTCAAGGTTGCCAGATTGGCTGGAGAAAATTAGCAATGTTGGCGTCTGTCTTCAAATTCTTCGTCTCCATCTTTCAAAGGCATCTCCTATACAAATCCTTGTTTTATTTCGGACTTTGTCACAAAGTATTTCTGAATCATAACAAGGTTTTTTTTGGATTCGTAACGTTAGACATTTGTTTATCCGACACGTTTGTAGCTGCAGCTGTAGGAACTAGAGCAGAGCTGGCAACACTACTGACTCCGTGATTGGTCGATCGGTGGAGGGTGGAGCAACACTACTGACTCCGTGATTGGTCGATCGGTGGAGGGTGGAGCAACACTACTGACTCCGTGATTGGTCGATCGGTGGAGGGTGGAGCAACACTACTGACTCCGTGATTGGTCGATCGGTGGAGGGTGGAGCAACACTACTGACTCCGTGATTGGTCGATCGGTGGAGGGTGGAGCAACACTACTGACTCCGTGATTGGTCGATCGGTGGAGGGTGGCGCATCAGAACAAAAACACAACATGACAACATCAACATCAGTTGAGGGCTGCAACTTCACAATATCCTGGCCGGACTACTGTTGTCAGTGATATAAGAATTTGAAATGAACATGATTTCTTAATGTCTAGTGACATATCAGGGCCATTTTATGATGAATTGAAATACATTTCTTACATATGGTTCCTTCATGTAGGTTTACACAAACTGAGAAAGTCTACAAGCATTAGGCTGTGCCCCGCTCTCTCCTACTAGACTCAGAGTAGTATTGTAATATGATTTTATAGGCTTCCTGCCCATGAAAACTGATCTGTGTGATGAGTGTGTGAGCGGATGTCAGATCACAGCTGAAGCGTTTTGATCTGGAGACGCAGGATGTTTCTGTGGTTGATGTAGGACCGTAATTCATAATGCATAAAAACGGATGTCTCTTCTATTATAGATTACCATAAACCAGCTGATTGACTGTCTGAATGTTCCTTGAGCCAGCAGCCAATCAGATCCTCTGTGACCCAGACACTTTTGATAAACTTAATTAGAGGGCAATAATGCTGTTATGAAGAACACCCTTCCTCCTGAATCTGATCTAATTTCATTTGATGAATTGAATTAATCTCATATTTTAAGAAAATTTTTATCATTTATGTAGAACATCTAAAGTTATTTGCTGCACCACCTTAGAAGCCTTGAGTCGTTAATATGAAGATATAATTACTCTCAGAGCGCCTCTCCTTGATTGCATTAGTGTTTTCTTTTCCTTCATCTTTCCTCCCTGGAGTTCCTTGTTTAAATCCATGTTGAAAGTGTAAATCCGTATGAATTTTGATTTGCCGCTTGACTCCAGTCCAGCTACCTCAGGGCTGGATGTGTGCTGAAGTTCCCAGTCCCGTGTGGAGGATGTTCATCAATCTGCTTTGCTTATTTCAGGGAAGATGTTCAAGTCAGTAGACTTGCCGCTGATCGTGGAGTTTATGCTAATGTTCTACAAAGACAAGCCCATTGATTGGCTGTTGGACCACATCATGTGGGTGAAGGTGTGCAACCCAGAAAAAGACGCGGTAAGAATTATACATCTGTTTTCTTATCATAATTATTCTTAATATTATTTGTTCATTGTGTCTCTCCAAATAAATAATCGGTGTGAAGATTGATTTTAATAATAATAGAATGCGTAATAATAATAGACTCTGCATTTTGAAATGACACCTGATTAATAGAGGCCATGCTAGTCCTTTCTCAGAGAAAAACAAACCGTTTCACTTCATAAAAACCTGGCAGTGACGACCAACTTCACATAAGAAAAATGGAACAACTAGCTGTTAAAGTCGCAGTTCACCTAAAATTTTAATTCTGTCATTTACTCTCCCTCATGTCGTTCTAAACCCGTAAGACTTTGAATCATCTTTGAAACACAAATAAAGATATTTATAATGATAGCTGTTTCTGTCCCTGCTCTGAAAGTCCAGGAAACCGAAACCTTGAAGCTTCATAAGGCTCATGAACACAACAGAACAACCCCTATGAATTCAGCAGTTTAATCAGTCTACAGTCAACTAACTTTTTGCCACACCTGCCTATGGCCAGTGACTTACGAAAATTAACCGGCGGCCATTCATATTTTTTACCGGCCATGAAACTGTTTTTGCAAAAACAGTTGATTATGACACCAACATCCACAATTCAAGACCACAGCTAAAACTACTAGCCTAACTAATCTTTAATAATGTTTTAAATGTATATAAGTAAACAGTCAGTAAGAACAAATAATCAAATTACAAGCAAAAGCACAAATAAATAATATTGCTTTTCAGGTTATTCAGGTAGGTCTGATAGTATTTTTCAGGTGCATACATTTAATAAAGTAAGCAAATGTAAAATAACACTACACAGTCTTCACTGTATAAATTAAACATCTTTATTAATTAATCCTTATTAAAGTTACTAAAGTTATTCAGTCAAGAGCAGTGAGTGATTTGTTTTGTTTGATTAACATTATAAACACAGACATCAGCAGGAATATTAGGGTGCTGTCACTTTGAGTGAATGCACTGATCTAATGTACTGATACACGCGTTTACTTTCTCAACTGTTTATGTTCCCTTAAGACATAACCGACTGTGTTTACTATGTGCTCGCTATTTTTTGACATAATTCTGTGTGAATTTGTTGCTCAAGCACTAGAAGATGTGAAAGAGCTCAGTTTAGTATTCGTGAGCTGTGTGAGATGCTTCGGGTGTTTGCGCACACACACTTTCCACACAGTGCGAGTAACGGAATGAGCTCCGTTTCACGTCTTCTTGTGCTTGAATATTTAAACTTGCACGGCTTAATCATTTGTGACGATGCAGGGAGTGCCGTTCATGTTTCTTCATGTTCATGCATTGTTAGAATTCATAAAAATATTACCGGCCAACAGGCGAGTAACACTGTTACATATAAACATTGATTAGCACACATAGAGCACATCAAAATTGGTCAACGGCAGCTCGATCGAGCTCGTTTGACTCGTGAAATTTCATGTCTTTATTAACTTTTTGAAGCTTGAAAGATTGCACTTGTAATGGAGAGACAGAGATCACTCTGCTTTCATTAAAACTACAAGAGGAACAAAACTCGTACGGCTCTGGAACGACATGAGGGGGAGAAAATGTTCAGTTTTGGGTGATTTATGACTGTAATGCAGTGAGATTACTTGTGAGCTGCTGGAGAAGGACAGAAACCGGTTTGTGTCTCGAATCTTCACAACAGCACTGCAGTCTGAAGGAGTGTGTGTGAACGTAACTCGAACGCTCCTGAGAGATCAGCATTAAAACCATCAGGTTTAAAACAGTCGACTGCGGTTTCATAGAAATGATCAGATGTTAATGCTTTGTAATATTTCTTTTTAAATGCAGTGTGTATGCGGATGAGAATGCCTGAGAATTTTGTCGGAATTGTGTGTAGTTGTGATATGATGTAAATGATGTCCTCTGTCCCACAGAAACATTGTGACCGTCAGAAAGCAAACCTGCGGATCCGCTTTAAGCCGTCTCTCTTCCAGCACGTCGGGACACACTCTTCACTCGCTGGCAAGATCCAGAAGCTCAAGGTCATCTTTCTTATTCACTTGATTTTCTACTATGTTCATTTATTTATATGAGTGTGAGAGTGAGAGTGAGAGTGAGAGTGAGTGTGAGAGTGAGTGAGTGAGAGCTGGTGTTGCACACACCAGCACACACCAGCAACACAGTGAGTGTGAGAGTGTCAGTGTGAGAGTGAGTGTGAGAAAGTTGGTGTTGCACACACCAGCAACACACCAGCACACACCAGCACACACCAGCAACACACCAGCAACAAACCAACAACACACCAGCACACACCAGCAACACACCAGACCAGCATACACCAGCAACACACCAGTATACACCAGCAACACACAAGCAACACACCAGCACACACCAGTAACACACCAGCACACACCAGCAACACACCAGCACACACCAGCAACACACCAGCACACACCACCAGTGAGGGTGAGAGTGAGAGTGTCAGTGTGAGAGTGTCAGTGTGAGAGTTGTCAGTGTGAGAGTGTCAGTGTGAGAGTGTCAGTGTGAGTGTGTGAGAGTGAGAGTGAGTGTGAGTGTGAGAGTGAGTGTGAGAGTGAGAGTGTCAGTGTGAGAGTGAGTGTCAGTGAGAGTGTGAGTGTGAGTGTGAGTGTGAGTGTGAGAGTAAGTTTGTGAGTGAGAGTGAGAATGAGTGTGAGAGTGAGTGTGAGTGAAAAAAAAGTTATCTTTTATTTTGACGTGAAGTTCCACTTATGAAGGAACACCCGCGCACTGTTTATGAGGTCCTCCATGTGTTTGTTCAGGATAAGGACTTCGGGAAGCAGACGCTTCATAAAGGCCATGCTAACCCGCTAGCGGAGGTCACCACCAGCCTGAAGACGTACCAGCACTTCACGCTGGAGAAGGCCTATCTGGGGGAGGACTTCTTTTGGGCCTTCACACCGGTGGCCGGAGACTTCATACGCATACGCTTCTTCACACCCGTGCGTGTAGAGAGGTGTGTACACAAACACACACACACACATCCGCTTCTTCACACCCATGCGTGTAGAGAGGTGTGTACATACACACATACAAACACATCTGCTTCTTCACACCCGTGCGTGTAGAGAGGTGTGTACACACACACACACACACACACACACACACATACATACACGTATCTGCTTCTTCACACCCATGCGTGTAGAGAGGTGTGAATACACACACACACACACACACAAATCAACGGCAACATGCTCTGACAGACACTCTTATCAAAAAGCATCAACAATAGTGTAATTTAATTAGAAAAATCTATTAGATCTAAAATTTGTTTTCGGCTGGAACATGTAGAGCGTGTGTAACGTATCTGGTCTGAACATCAGTCTCTGGAGGAAGCTTTTGCACCAGCACACGCCAGCAACATGCCAGCAACACACCAGCAACACACCAGCAACACACCAGCAACACACCAGCACACACCAGCAACACACCAGCACACACCAGCAACACACCAACACACACCAGCACACACCAGCAACACACCAGCACACACCAGCACACACCAGCAACACACCAGCAACACACCAGACCAGCACACACCAGCAACACACCAGACCAGCATACACCAGCAACACACCAGTACACACCAGCAACACACCAGACCAGCACACACCAGCAACACACCAGTACACACCAGCAACACACAAACAACACACCAGTAACACACCAGTAACACACCAGCACACACCAGCAACACACCAGCACACACCAGCACACACCAGCAACACACCAGCAATACACCAGACCAGCACACACCAGCAACACACCAGCAACATACCAGCAATAAACCAGACCAGCACACACCACACCAGCACACACCAGCAATACACAAGCACACTCCAGCAATACACCAGCACACATCAGCAATACACCAGCATACACCAGCAATAAACCAGACCAGCACACACCAGCAATACACCAGCACACACCAGCAATACACAAGCACACACCAGCACAAACCAGCACACACCAGCAACACACCAGCATACACCAGAAAACACCAGCAACACACCAGCACACACCAGCACACACCAGCAACACACCAGAAAACACCAGCACACACCAACCACACACCAGCACACACCAACACCCACCAGCACACACCAGCAACACACCAGCAACACACCAGCACACACCAGCACATACCAGTACACACCAGAAAACATCAGCACACACCAGCACACACCAGCACACACCAGCAACACACCAGCAACATACCAGCAACACATCAGAAAACACCAGCACACACCAGCACACACCAGCAGCCACCAGCACACACCAGCACACACCAGCAACACACCAGCACACACCAGCAACACACCAGCACACACCAGCAACACACCAGCACACACCAGCACCACACCAGCACACACCAGAAAACACCAGCAACACACCAGCAACACACCAGCACACACCAGAAAACACCAGCAACACACCAGCACACACCAGCAACACACCAGCAACACACCAGCACATACCAACAACACACCAGCACACACCAGCACATACCAGCACACACCAGCAATACACCAGACCAGCACACACCAGCAACACACCAGCACACACCAGCAACACACCAGCAACAGACCAGCACACACCAGCAACACACCAGCAACACACCAGCACATACCAACAACACACCAGCACACACCAGCACATGCCAGCACACACCAGCAATACACCAGACCAGCACACACCAGCAACACACCAGCAATACACCAGACCAGCACACACCAGCAACACACCAGGACACACCAGCACATACCAGCACACACCAGCAATACACCAGACCAGCACACACCAGCAACACACCAGGACACACCAGCAATACACCAGACCAGCACACACCAGCAACACACCAGGACACACCAGCAATACACCAGACCAGCACACACCAGCAGGTTTGTGAGGGGACGGCTGGGCATTTCTGAACTAATCGCATCTAAAATAAAAGTTTGTTTACATAATATATGTGTGTATACTGTGTATACTGTGTATACTGCTTGTATACATTTAAGAAATATTTGCATATATATACTGTATATAGATTTATATATAATTTATATTATATATAAATAAAAATGTCTTAAATATATACATGCACGTGTGTGTATTTATATATACAAAATAATTATACACAGTACAAATTGATTTATTATGTGTAAACAAACTTCTACACAAACTTTTATTTTGGATGCGATTAGTCGTAATTAAAGGATTAGTTAAAAAAAAAACTTTTGCTGATAATTTACTCTCCCCCCATGTCATCCAAGATGTCCATGTCTTTCTTTCTTCAGTCGAAAAGAAATTAAGGTTTTTGATGAAAACATTCCAGGACCTTTTCAACGTAATTGCGTATTACGTGAGTCACGAACGCGCATCACAGAACAGAGCAAGACAAGCATTTGTGCTTATAAAACTTAAACTGTTTTATTTATTTGTGAAATGCCGATGGTTTGTCTAGATAAGACCCTTATTCATCGTCTGGTGTCGTTTAAAGCCCTTTGAAGCTGCACTGAAACTGTCATTTGGACCTTGAACCGTTTGGGTCCTGTTGAAGTCCATTATATGGAGAAAAATCCTGGAATGTTTTCATCAAAAACCTTCATTTCTTTTCGACTGAAGAAAGAAAGACATGGACATCTTGGATGACATGGGGGTTATACATTATCAGCAAAAGTTTTTTTTTAAAGTGAACTAATCCTTCAATCGTTGCACAGCCCTACATTTTCTGGACAGAAGTTTATAGCATTCCTCCAAAATAAAAACAAAAAAGAGGATTTGAAATTCAAAAAGTGAAGAATTTAGTATTGTTAAAGAGAATTATTACTATTGTAAAATAATTTTTTATTTGATAATTAATAATAATAAAAAATAATAATTATTATTATTTTTAACTATGATTCAGTTTGATAGGCTTGCTAAAACACAGGTGTAAATGTAATGTGGATTGAGACACGGTCAGAACTAAAAACAGTCCATTTTAAAGTGCAGCAACAAAGTCAAAATAAAATGCCTGGTAAAGAACAATTAAATGATTTATATGTTTACTTTCCTGTCGTGTGAGCATTAACTAACATCAGAGAATCATAAACATGCAAAAGTGTTGTTAAATTATTGAAATATTAACTTGTAAAGTTACTAACGTGTAAAGCAGGGATCTGGCTAAAGCTAGTAGCTCGCTGAAGCACTGCTGTGTGTTTCTATGTGCTGTCGGTTCAGTGCTAGTGTCAAAGCTTCACATGAGAGCTATTGTGGTATGAGTGTTTCTAACAAGTCAATTATGAGGTTTTATTTGCTTCCGCTGGAAGGGTTCAGCCTGTGAATGAAGCAGAAAGTGTGTTGTCTGTAATAGAGCCGGTCTCGCTCAGTGTTTCCCGTCGCGCTGACTCAGACCAGCGGGATAATGCATCAATCATCATGTCATACACATATTCTTAACCCTAATGGAAAGGCCATGCATATTTCAGGCTTAATTGAGAGCTAGTCGTGTTCATGCTGAATGAGAGCGTTTGCCCATCACTCACCAGCTTCTTCACGCTACAGAAGTCCCAGTTTAACCAGCGCAGGTGCACTTCTACATGTGTCCACTTCTACATGTGTCCACTTCTACATGTGTCCACTTCTACATGTGTCCTCTTCTACATGTGTCCACTTCTACATGTGTCCGCTTCTACATGTGTCCGCTTCTACATGTGTCCACTTCTACATGTGTCCGCTTCTACATGTGTCCGCTTCTACATGTGTCCACTTCTACATGTGTCCGCTTCTACATGTGTCCTCTTCTACATGTGTCCGCTTCTACATGTGTCCGCTTCTACATGTGTCCACTTCTACATGTGTCCGCTTCTACATGTGTCCGCTTCTACATGTGTCCACTTCTACATGTGTCCTCTTCTACATGTGTCCTCTTCTACATGTGTCCACTTCTACATGTGTCCACTTCTACATGTGTCCTCTTCTACATGTGTCCTCTTCTACATGTGTCCTCTTCTACATGTGTCCTCTTCTACATGTGTCCACTTCTACATGTGTCCACTTCTACATGTGTCCTCTTCTACATGTGTCCTCTTCTACATGTGTCCTCTTCTACATGTGTCCTCTTCTACATGTGTCCACTTCTACATGTGTCCGCTTCTACATGTGTCCTCTTCTACATGTGTCCTCTTCTACATGTGTCCTCTTCTACATGTGTCCTCTTCTACATGTGTCCACTTCTACATGTGTCCGCTTCTACATGTGTCCTCTTCTACATGTGTCCTCTTCTACATGTGTCCTCTTCTACATGTGTCCACTTCTACATGTGTCCTCTTCTACATGTGTCCTCTTCTACATGTGTCCGCTTCTACATGTGTCCTCTTCTACATGTGTCCGCTTCTACATGTGTCCTCTTCTACATGTGTCCGCTTCTACATGTGTCCGCTTCTACATGTGTCCGCTTCTACATGTGTCCTCTTCTACATGTGTCCTCTTCTACATGTGTCCTCTTCTACATGTGTCCTCTTCTACATGTGTCCTCTTCTACATGTGTCCGCTTCTACATGTGTCCTCTTCTACATGTGTCCGCTTCTACATGTGTCCGCTTCTACATGTGTCCTCTTCTACATGTGTCCACTTCTACATGTGTCCTCTTCTACATGTGTCCTCTTCTACGTGTCCGCTTCTACATGTGTCCACCTCTACATGTGTCCGCTTCTACATGTGTCCACTTCTACATGTGTCCGCTTCTACATGTGTCCTCTTCTACATGTGTCCGCTTCTACATGTGTCCACTTCTACATGTGTCCTCTTCTACATGTGTCCTCTTCTACATGTGTCCTCTTCTACATGTGTCCTCTTCTACATGTGTCCGCTTCTACATGTGTCCGCTTCTACATGTGTCCTCTTCTACATGTGTCCACTTCTACATGTGTCCGCTTCTACATGTGTCCACTTCTACATGTGTCCGCCTCTACATGTGTCCACCTCTACATGTGTCCACTTCTACATGTGTCCGCTTCTACATGTGTCCGCTTCTACATGTGTCCACCTCTACATGTGTCCGCTTCTACATGTGTCCTCTTCTACATGTGTCCACTTCTACATGTGTCCGCTTCTACATGTGTCCGCTTCTACATGTGTCCTCTTCTACATGTGTCCACTTCTACATGTGTCCGCTTCTACATGTGTCCTCTTCTACATGTGTCCACTTCTACATGTGTCCTCTTCTACATGTGTCCTCTTCTACATGTGTCCTCTTCTACATGTGTCCTCTTCTACATGTGTCCTCTTCTACATGTGTCCTCTTCTACATGTGTCCTCTTCTACATGTGTCCTCTTCTACATGTGTCCACTTCTACATGTGTCCGCTTCTACATGTGTCCGCTTCTACATGTGTCCTCTTCTACATGTGTCCACTTCTACATGTGTCCACTTCTACATGTGTCCGCTTCTACATGTGTCCGCTTCTACATGTGTCCGCTTCTACATGTGTCCGCTTCTACATGTGTCCGCTTCTACATGTGTCCGCTTCTACATGTGTCCGCTTCTACATGTGTCCGCTTCTACATGTGTCCTCTTCTACATGTGTCCGCTTCTACATGTGTCCTCTTCTACATGTGTCCTCTTCTACATGTGTCCTCTTCTACATGTGTCCACTTCTACATGTGTCCACTTCTACATGTGTCCACTTCTACATGTGTCCGCTTCTACATGTGTCCGCTTCTACATGTGTCCTCTTCTACATGTGTCCACTTCTACATGTGTCCGCTTCTACATGTGTCCTCTTCTACATGTGTCCGCTTCTACATGTGTCCTCTTCTACATGTGTCCTCTTCTACATGTGTCCACTTCTACATGTGTCCTCTTCTACATGTGTCCGCTTCTACATGTGTCCGCTTCTACATGTGTCCTCTTCTACATGTGTCCACTTCTACATGTGTCCGCTTCTACATGTGTCCTCTTCTACATGTGTCCACTTCTACATGTGTCCGCTTCTACATGTGTCCTCTTCTACATGTGTCCTCTTCTACATGTGTCCTCTTCTACATGTGTCCTCTTCTACATGTGTCCACTTCTACATGTGTCCTCTTCTACATGTGTCCTCTTCTACATGTGTACACTTCTACATGTGTCCGCTTCTACATGTGTCCGCTTCTACATGTGTCCGCTTCTACATGTGTCCGCTTCTACATGTGTCCTCTTCTACATGTGTCCACCTCTACATGTGTCCGCCTCTACATGTGTCCGCTTCTACATGTGTCCACCTCTACATGTGTCCGCCTCTACATGTGTCCGCTTCTACATGTGTCCACCTCTACATGTGTCCGCCTCTACATGTGTCCGCCTCTACATGTGTCCGCTTCTACATGTGTCCGCTTCTACATGTGTCCTCTTCTACATGTGTCCTCTTCTACATGTGTCCACCTCTACATGTGTCCTCTTCTACATGTGTCCTCTTCTACATGTGTCCGCTTCTACATGTGTCCTCTTCTACATGTGTCCACCTCTACATGTGTCCGCCTCTACATGTGTCCGCCTCTACATGTGTCCGCTTCTACATGTGTCCGCTTCTACATGTGTCCGCTTCTACATGTGTCCTCTTCTACATGTGTCCACCTCTACATGTGTCCTCTTCTACATGTGTCCTCTTCTACATGTGTCCGCTTCTACATGTGTCCGCTTCTACATGTGTCCTCTTCTACATGTGTCCTCTTCTACATGTGTCCACTTCTACATGTGTCCTCTTCTACATGTGTCCTCTTCTACATGTGTCCTCTTCTACATGTGTCCACTTCTACATGTGTCCTCTTCTACATGTGTCCTCTTCTACATGTGTCCACTTCTACATGTGTCCTCTTCTACATGTGTCCTCTTCTACATGTGTCCTCTTCTACATGTGTCCTCTTCTACATGTGTCCTCTTCTACATGTGTCCGCTTCTACATGTGTCCGCTTCTACATGTGTCCACTTCTACATGTGTCCACTTCTACATGTGTCCTCTTCTACATGTGTCCACTTCTACATGTGTCCTCTTCTACATGTGTCCTCTTCTACATGTGTCCTCTTCTACATGTGTCCACTTCTACATGTGTCCGCTTCTACATGTGTCCTCTTCTACATGTGTCCACTTCTACATGTGTCCACTTCTACATGTGTCCTCTTCTACATGTGTCCTCTTCTACATGTGTCCACTTCTACATGTGTCCACTTCTACATGTGTCCTCTTCTACATGTGTCCTCTTCTACATGTGTCCACTTCTACATGTGTCCTCTTCTACATGTGTCCTCTTCTACATGTGTCCTCTTCTACATGTGTCCACTTCTACATGTGTCCGCTTCTACATGTGTCCTCTTCTACATGTGTCCACTTCTACATGTGTCCACTTCTACATGTGTCCACTTCTACATGTGTCCGCTTCTACATGTGTCCGCTTCTACATGTGTCCGCTTCTACATGTGTTCTTCATGTGTCCTCTTCTACATGTGTCCACTTCTACATGTGTCCACTTCTACATGTGTCCTCTTCTACATGTGTCCACTTCTACATGTGTCCACTTCTACATGTGTCCGCTTCTACATGTGTCCGCTTCTACATGTGTTCTTCATGTGTGATCACACCTCGGAGAGGTCATTAGACAGCATGTGTTATAAAGTGTTATAAAGTGTTATAAAGTGCCATCTGTGCTCAAGTGCTACTGGAGCTGATCTCAAAACTCATTTTCTGTAGATACGTTTAATCAACTTGCAGATTTTTTTATTATTATTTAATTTCATTTAATTTACAAACAATCAGTTATCAGTCCATAAACAAAGAATATACATAATTACAAAAAACATAATATAAATAACAAGTATAAAATTAATAAAAAATTTAAAAACAGACTAAGTTACAAACTTCATTAATACCAGGAATTTTTAATTAAAAAGTTTTGAGTATATATCAGTTTTTAACATGGCTTTCTTATTTTCTTTTAACCAATTTAACAGACAATCAGCTTGTAGATACTGTCTAATGTGACTCTGGACTTACAGTGAGAGACATGATGCGTTATATTGATCAGAATTAACATTTACATTGTTACAGACTTATATTGATCAGAATTAACATTTACATTGTTACAGACTTTCCATTTCAAGTAAATTCTTTTGAACTTTCAATTCATCAAAGAAAAATTGTTTGCACTAAAATATTGATAATAATCATAAATGTTTCTTCATCAATAATCATATTATCCTGATTTCTGAAGGATCATGTGACACTGAAGACTGGAGTAATGATGCTGAACATTCAGCTTTGATCACAGGAATAAATTACATTTTAGAACATATTCACATATAAAACAGCTGATTTACACTGGAATAATATTTCATTGTCTTTACTGTATTTAATTTTATCTTTGATAAAAAAAAAAAGTTTAAAACCTGCCTGTATTTTTTATTTAAAATTTTTTTATGACTCACCGACCGACTAAATACTTCTGGGGCGACTGTGTGCTGCAGGCTCTATTAATAAATGCCTGATAAGATGATATATAAGGAAGCATATGCTGCAGCGTTCTTTAGCATTGTTCTCCTTATGGAATTGATATGATTGATGGTTGTGTGTGTGTGTGTGTGTGTGTGTGTGTGTGTGTGTGTGTGTGTGTGTGTGTGTGTGTGTGTGTGTGTGTGTGTGTGTGTGTGCAGGTATTTCTTCCGCAGTGGAAACATCGAGCACCCCGGAGACAAGCTCTTCAACACTACAGTGGAGGTTCTTCCTTTCGACGTGAGTCCCTGTCATTGTGCGCAGACGAACACTAACAGTGTGTGTGTGTGTGTGTGTGTGTGTGTGTGTGTGTGTGTGTGTGTGCTCTGCTTCACTGCAGCCTGTATAAACACACCAGATCTGTGCTGAAATTGTCTCAACCAGCTCAATACTTCAGTCAGTGTTCAACATGCAGTCGCTAAACTCTGGCTTGCCTCCTGTTCGAGCAGATGTCAAGAGCTGAGTTTATCATCGTCTGGCATAAGTGTGCAAGCATTGCTCATACTTAAAGTTAAAAACTTGTTTAAATCCCTAACCTGAAGTATTAAACGTGCCATGCTTGCGGGTGGACGACATCCTCGCAGCCACCGAGAGCAAAAGATCAAGACTAATAAACACACAACATGTAACACAACGCATGGAAATCACAGAAAAGCATCTGTGTACTTTCTTCACTGTTTGTCTGATGACAGCTGACAGATGTGAACGCCATAACTTCGTTATGATGAACACAACGGATATATTCATCAGAGAAGACGGTAAATGGATATTCTTAAAGTCCCCTGAATCAATAATTTTATCCTTTAACTCATCTTTGATCACCAAAATGACATATTTAAAAGTTTTCCTTTAGTTTGTTTACAAAAACAAATGGGTACACCACCACTCAAAACCAAAATAAACGGTGTTTCAACCAATCACAGACAGGGATGGGTGTTGTGAGGTTTTGAGCTCGTTCACGGCTGGACGTGAAGTCGGAGCAACACCCGCCCCTGTCGGTGATTGGTTGAAACACTGTTTATTTTGGTTTTGAGTGGTGGTGTACCCATTTGTTTTTGTGTGCAGATCTCAGAGCCTAGGCTGCATACAGAGACGCGGTTTTTGGACGGCATGCTTATGGGGCGGGCAGCTAGCGGATCGTTAGGAAAGATTCGATGAATGTGATCATTTATGTTTTGGTCTTTTTTGGGCCTGAAATCACTGATACAACCTTTAAAGCATATTAAAAACACCACATAGACACATAAACAACATTAAAAGCTGGATTTTCACCACAGGGGGACTTTAATTTCTCATAACTCGTGTGTTTTCCTGTGTGGAGTGAACTGCGGCGCTAATAGAGTCTCATGAACGCAGTCGAGCACAGAAGATCAACGGCAGGATCTTCATTAAATAATATATTAAATCTCTGTTTTCACCAAACCCGATCATAAACCTACGACTTGTCACATTCTAGGATACTTTTTTTTTATAAGCTCAGTCCTGTTTTGCTATTCACTGCCATTATATGGACGAGCATGAGCGCGACATAAAATTCTCCTTTTGTGGTCTAAAAAAGAGAGAAGGGCATACGGCATTAGAACAACACCAGGGGGAGTAAATGATGACTTAATTTTCATTTTAGGGTGAACTATCCCTGTAAATGTAACAAAAATGATATGAACTTAAGTAACAAGAGAACAAAGTCTCATTACAGAAGAGAATCATGAGAAAGTGACCGCATGTACCCAGCCCAACTCGAGCAACATACAGGAGACAGCAGAGCAGTGGAGATAGAGATATACTTCTGTTTTATGGGCTAATGCAACTGTACTGACACACAGTAATAAAACGTGACCTGCTGTGTGTGTGGTCGGCGCAGAGGAGATATCTTCTCCCGAGGGAGCGCAGGCGAGGGGCGGCACTGTGATTTAAGATTACAGCCGGAAACGGACCTTCACCGCAAGATTAATCGCGGGATTTTCTAAGAGAGAGAGAGAGACAGAGAGACTCCCTTTAATATCTCTCATGCTCTCGCTGGTTTCTGTGTCTCCTCCCTGCCGGGTTGTTATATCTCTCTGTTCTCCTCATTTCCCTCTTTGTAAAGCTCCCTTAAGGGATGTTTATGGAATTCAGCCGGATATAGGAAATTAGCAGGGAATGCCCTGGAGAAAGGAGTATCTGTGGTCTGTTTTATGCTGTTAATGCAGTTTGGGAAATTAGAGCGTCACTCTTCTGGGGGTTTTGAACATATTTGTCTTCTTTCGGGTCAAATCACAGCATATATAATATACTTATTATACATATATAAATATATATATATATATATATAGAGAGAGAGAGAGAGAGAATAGATAAAAAAAACATTATTCCAAAAATGTTGGGTCATTTTTTTTAAACGTTGGGTCATTTTTTTTATTTCATTTTTGTTTTTGGATCACTGTCCTGTTGGAAGATCCAAGCCTGGCCCATTATAAGATTTCTAGCAGAGGTTGTCAGGTTTAGATTTTTTATCTGTTGGTATTTGATCGAATCCATGAAGCCATGTATCTGAACAAGATGTCCAGGACCTCTGGCAGAAAATTAGGCCCCCAGCATTAAAGATACAGCAGAGTATTTCAGTTTACACATGGGGTACTTTTTTATCCCTGTGTGTACCAAACCCATCTTAACTGTTTGCTGCAAAAAAGCTCTTTTTTTGTTTTGTTTCATCTGACCAAACCCGTACCGTTTTAAGTTCAAGTAGTGTCAGTTACTTTTAAAACGTTCGATGATAACAGTGATGGGAAAAGCCATGTTTCTGTATGACAGATCCCAGTGATTACATGTAGATGGAGAAGAGAAGAGGTCCCAGCACTGAGCCCTGAGGCACTCCAGTAGCTAGATGATAACAGTGATAGGAAAACCATGTTTCTGAATGACATGTAGATGGAGAAGAGAAGTGGTCCCAGCACTGAGCCCTGAGGCACTCCAGTAGCTAGATGTTGGATCTTACGGTTGTTTCACACATACTCGGTGTGCGGTGCGTATGTAGTTCTGCGTATGTGGTACAAGAGCAGCACACGCTATAGTGCTTCACATATGCTGCGTTTGTAGTGCGCAACTGAACCGTGGCTGTACCACAAACACATTTACTCACTATCTGTATTTCAAATCCAAGTTATCAGGAACTTTTATTTTAAAAAAGTTTTGTCACCACTGCAATTCTCTTTGTACACACATACACTCTTTAATAGACGTATTCACGTTTAAACATAATTTAAACTACATATTATTCAATGCATTACTTCTATATAGATTATATATTAAGTTCCTCAAGCAAGTGGTAACATATTTAACCATATACTTATATTAAATTCGCAAAAATTTTTAATTAAAACTGACAAAAACAGCAGACTCATACCTTTTCTTTTGCATAATTTAAATCTTTATACTATAAATCTTGCATGTCACAAAGAACTTGTTTTTCCACCTCCACGAATGAGACGAGTGTCGTTCATTATGTGTCTTGTTGAAGTAAATTGTAGTTTTCCTTGCTTTACGTCTTAAAGTACAAAGATGACTGTGAAAAAATAGTAGTATTTATTTAAATGCATTTATGGTGAGATTACTACATTTTATTTAATTGGTTACACTTTATTTCTATAGTCACTTTAGACGTTCTACTAATTATAAGTAACTTTTCAACTACATGTCAACTAACTCTCATTAGAGTATTAGTATATTATAGTAGACTGTAGTAGACTGGTAGGTTATGGTTAGGTGTTAGGGTTCGGGTTAGGAGAATAAGTTGACTTGTAGTCGCCAAGTTACTTATAGTCAGTTGAATGTCTGTTGGGGGACCAACAAAATAAAGTGTTAGCAGATATTAAGCTGACAGTCTACTAATACTCTAATGACAGTTAGTTGACATGTAGTTGAAAAGTTACTTATAGTTAGTAGAATGTCTAAAGTGACTATCAAAATAAAGTGTTACCATTTAATTAAATGCATTTATGATGAAATTACTACATTTTGTCAATTTGTGTTTATTTTGACCACGAACTATGCGCTGTCACTTTAGTTCAGCGTGTGCAGCACAGCAGAAATAGACTTGTGTGTAAACGGTCTCTGCACTGCTGTACACGCACCGCTCCTGGAACGGATGGGACCGCGTACAGTGTGAAAGCTCTAGCCTGTTAACACGGGTACGGGAAACAACAAACGGAGTGTGTGTGAAACGGGCGTTAGACACCTGACCCCTCCACGACCCTGAAGGACCTGAGCCACTGGAGTGCTGGAGATGCCTGATCTTCACTCTTAAAAATAAAGGGTCTTTATTGGCATTGATGGTTCCATAAAGAACCTTTTAAAATCATGCACTCTTAAAACTAGAGTCCAAAAGATTTACCATAGAAGAACAAGTTTTGGTTCCCCAAAGAACCCTTTCTGTGATCAGTTCTTAAAAGAACCATTTTTTTTTTCTTAGTGTTAAGATTTTTTTTTATTTTAAATCCACTATAAAGAACCCTTTGTGCAATGGAAAGGTTCCAAGGATGTTAGAGGTTCTTGATGTCCATGGATGCCAATAAATAACCTTTATATTTCAGAGTGTTCCTCCTAATGTCAGCTCAGGGCTCCTGCGTCACTTCTCTTTAATGCGTCCTTCACACTTTAATTACTTTTGCTGTCATTTTTATTTTATCTTGACAGAAAAGCAGAACACAGATTGGTTCCATATATCACTTTCTGAAGAATCTCTGCCAAAACCGACATATTTTTTAATAAAGGAATATCACCTCGGATCTGGAAAAGTACAGTTGCACTCGCTTTCATAAACTTCTCATTCATATAGAGATTATTGCATGCAACAGAATAAAGGGCTAAATGACATTTTTGCATTTTGTGAAGAAAAGAGTTGTGCTTGTCTGTGAAAACTCATCCCCAGTGCTGTGGGCGGTTGCTAGGGTGTTCTGGGTGGTTGCTAGGTGGTTTGATAAAAGTCGCTCTGATAATCCGCTCTGTAGATATGGCTGTCATTATCATATCAAATATTAAAAATACTGAATTAAGTTGTTTCCACATCAATTTGGAGATTTTTAAAAATTGATTAAAAGCCATAGTTTGTAACTTTTGCAACCCTGTTACCAATATTTGTTTAGTTTTTTTTCTTCTCTGAATATACGTTGCGAGATGCATATTTACTCTATATAAATGTATCCCAGAGTCAGGACTTGCTAGTTTGAGTTTAAATATTGGTTACTGATACACCCATGCAATCGAGACACATAATATAACGAGACAGTGTGAGTTGTACGAGACGCAGTGCCGGTGTGTGTCCTCCCGAAGCTTGTGTTCTGCAGGAGAGCCGTGTCTTGTGGAGCCATCATCCAGAATCACCTTCACCTGGACTGTGTTCAAGAAACACCCGTAACCCATTAATACTAACACTTACTATTCTATATCTATTTAAAAAACACACCCTTCTACGTGTCTGTGCTGGACTAACTGGGACTGATCACGGCACTTACATATTGTTGCCCTGCTGTTAGTTTAATCCGCTAAATAATTAGTGAGTGAGTGAGTGAGTGAGTAAATGAGTGAGTGAGTGAGTGAGTGAGTGAGTGAGTGAGTGAGTGAGTGAGTGAGTGAGTGAGTGAGTGAGTGAGTGAGTGAGTGAGCAAGAGTATGTGTGTGTGTGTGTTACATGCTGAAACACCCCAAAATTGTCCCTCTTGATCAGAATATTCAGTCGGAGAAAGAAGCACTGAAGGAGGGGAGAGAGAAGACGCCGAAGTTCCAGCGCACAGAAGACGGCTTCATCAGAATAGGTGAGCGCACACCTACACACTACACACACCTGTGAACTACACACACACACACCTGTGAACTACACACTACACACACACACACACCTGTGGACTACACACACACACCTGTGAACTACACACTACACACACCTGTGGACTACACACTACACATACCTGTGGACTACACACACACCTGTGGACTACACACTACACACACACAGCAGTGTTCATGATTCAGCCCATAAACAACATTCATGCTCGTGTGAAGTGTGTGATGGTGTAATTGTTGCTGTGTTGGTTTGCTTTAATTAAGTTATCTTTCCTGACGGTTTATTTAAACTCCTGTCTAGTTTTCACCATCTTGAACATGTTTACTCATTTAAACGATGCAGAACTGATGCAGTATCACAGTGTTACACTCCTCCGCGGTGAGGACACACACCAGCACAGTTCACTCAACACAAGGAAGAGATGATGCTTTCATTTGGGATTGGGTTGAACATACTGATTTCTGGACTGCAGTTTATTCTCATTTAGACAGACCGATATTGATTCTTAAATCAAAAGAATCGATCTTTTAGTCAGTGCTGTTTTATGTTGAACAAAACCTCACTAAATATTATTTGTAATATATTATAGCTCCTCCCAGTCAATAATCACAATAAGCTTTGTTATTTTTGATGTGAAACAAAGTCTCAGCTTTTAAATTCTGTCAGTTTCATCACTTAATTCAGTTAGTGTGTGTGTGTGTGTGTGTGTGTGTGTGTGTGAGAGATGAAGCCATCATCTCTTCCTCTTTACTACTAGTTATAAACATCAGAAATACAGAACAACTTCCTGAATCAATCATGTCTCCTGTAATCCATCAATCGGTGTTTTAATACCGCAATAAAACAATATAACGCCTCATTTACCTCAGAGAAGACGCTCAGTGATCATAAACTAAAAAATAAGGAGCGTTATGATAAATATATGCACTATATTACATTTGCATTGTACTTTGACTGAACCTGTTCCTCTGTTTGAATAAATCTGTCATGAAAACAAATATTTACATTTCAAAAAACTAATTGGAATAGTAACATAATGTCATTAAAAAGTTATAACTTTAATATAATAAAAACTGGCTTGTGGGCAATTTAAATGTTTTAATGAACCTTTAGCTTAATGTATGGTCCAAATGGTTCCCATTCAACTTTTTTTCTCCATTGAATAAAATTGACATGTACCTGAGATATATATAAATGAATCTATATTGAATTTGTGTCAGTAAGCAGCTCTAGTGTGAATCATGAATGTCTTTGCTGAACTCACTCCAAATCCATGGAGAAATCCTTGCAGATCTTGGTTCTGAGCGTCCTGAAGTGTGTTTGATCTGTTTGGCGGTCTCCCTCTCATGATTATGATTATGATTATGCGTGTCTGTCAGATTAGGGCGCCTCAGGGTTGATCTAGTCCCTCGAGTCACAGCGTTAGTTTCCCCTTCAGTCATTAATGTGCTGAATATAATCCAAGCCGACGCTTCAGAGCACTGCAGGAACCAGCAGAAGACATGTGAATCGTTCCAAATATTTATCATCCAAAGTCAAATGGCGTTGTATCCAGCTCTGTGTGTGTCGGTTATTTGGTGTGTTTTGTGAGATATTTCACAGGAAATCATCTACGGTACAGTACGCTCTCAATGGTGTGTTTCTAGACTGAATCAGTTGAAGGAGTAGTTCACTTCAGAATGACAATTTCCTGATAGTTTATTCTCCTCCACGTCATCCGAGATGTTCATGTCTTTCTTTCTTCAGTGGAAAAGAAAGGAAGGTTTTTGAGGAAAATGCTCCAGTATTCCTCCATATAGTGACTCCAATGGGGTCCAACCAGAGTGTGAATTACCCCACCATAATTGGGGGGTACTGCTCCTTCACTTCTTCTGCCAGTGTCCCTCTGTCCCTCTAGGGGGGTTCGGGGGCATGGTCCCCCGTAAGAAAATGTTAAATTCATCAATCTGGTGTACTTTGAGAGTTCAAAATTAAGAGCTCCAACCAATATTCAGTGTGCAAATAAACAAAGAAAAACTCAAAACTCTTTTAGTTGTGATATACTGTCTGTCTACATTACACTACTATCATAGTTATAATATTAATCACATGACAGTAATAGCCTAATTAGAACTAATTTCTTTACTTGAAAGAGATAAACACATTATCTTTTATTTTGGCGGAAAACATTGTTTACAAACGTGTCTCATACTCTACAATTCTAGTAAAATGCGTAATTGTCAAATATGCAGATGTGGAAATAATGCGTAACTGGGTAATGGGTTCCTTCTCATAGCCTGTGTTCTGAAAGTAGCCTAGTTCTGCAATGGACCGTTCAAAAAAATTATATATAATTCTTTTTTTTTTTAAGTATGTATCGGCCCAAAAAGCACGTCGGCCCACCGGGAAAATGGTCGGTATGCCCGATGGCCAGTCCAGCCCTGCTCATTGTTATTATCCAAAAGAGAACTGTTTTGATCTGTTTTACAGGAAGCCTATTGCCTATTTTATGAAATATTACTTTTATGCATGCACGTAAACCCGTTCTCTATCTCCGTTGCTTCTAGCCACGGTGGTTAAAAATGGTACGGTCCACAATAGGGGTGTCTGAAATCGCTTCACATTAAAATATTCCTACAGTGAAAATAGGAGTTGACTTGTATTGTAACTGTAATTATATATTTTCACAATATCAGAAAAATTATCTGACCCCCCCAAAACTGATATTTATGTCCCTTTGGGGGGGGATATTTATGTACCCCCCAGTACCCCCTGTAATTCGAACTATGGGTCCAACGGGTCGAAGGTCCAGATGTGAGTTTCAGTGCAGCTTCAAAGTCTCGACACGATCCAGCCGAGGAATAAGAGTCTCATCTAGACAAACCAGCGACATTTATAACACAATACACATTATATACTTTATACCACTAATGCTGGTCTTGGACTCGCTGTGATGGACACACATTACGTCATCAGGGTGAAAGGTCAAGCGTGACGTAGGCGTAAGAACAGACCCAGTGTTTACAAAGACAACGTGTAAAGACTAAATCAAACACCATTTACAAATAAAAATAAAATTTTAAAAAGTACAACAACGATGTCGGAAGTTGGAGTAGAAAATGAGTTTGTCCTTTCGTACATTCACCTTTGACCTTTCACCCTGATGACGTAATGTGTCTCCATCACAGCGAGTCCAAGACCAGCATTAGTGGTATAAAGTATATAAATGTGTATTGTGTTATAAATGTCGCTGGTTTGTCTAGATGAGACTCTTATTCCTCGGCTGGATCGTGTCGAGACTTTGAAGCTGCACTGAAACTCACATCTGGACCTTCGACCCGTTGGACCCCATTGGAGTCACTATATGGAGGAATACTGGAGCGTTCTCCTCAAAAACATTCATGGAGACGTGGAGGAGAGTAAACTATCAGGAAATTGTAATTCTGAAGTGAAGCACTCCTTTAACGTATGAAGGTTTGTCCCGATCCGCCTCAGCCTGCTCTTCCACACTTGATCTCAGAAGAGTTGTGTTGATGTGTGTGAGTACCGTGTCACAGTGTGTGTGTGTGTGTGTCCTCAGGGAGGTTTGAGAACGGGATGGCGGAGGGCGAGGTGGACTCTTCCTTCGGGCCGCTGGAGGCTCTGAGACTCTCAGTGCTCACCGACTCTCCGGTGTGGGTCATTCTCAGCGAGGTACAGCTCTCACACACTCATTCTCTTCATCTCAACGGGGTATTACATATATAACCTGGGATACAGTTCTGGAACCTAAATCGGTTCCTTTGTGAGCATTTCAGTGTGAGTGTAAAGCATGTGAGGGGGAGAAACTTTTTGAACTTGAAGATCAGGGTAATTTGCCCTTAATTTGTCTTCCGGGAAACATGTAAGGATCTTCTGTTGGTTCCGGAGGGCAGTCCTAGAGGAAAAACACTGATTTTTAAACAAAAGAAGACAAATTTGGACATCTACATCCTGTTCAAATGTGTTCGCCCCCGCCCGCTTTTAATGCATCGTGTTTTACATACACTCGAAAAATTAGAATATCGTGAGAAAGTTCATGTATTTCAGTAATTCAAATTAAAAGGTGAAACTAATATATTTAGTATATATAACAATATACATATGCATGATTATACTTTTCAGAGGGCCGACATTTCTGTATTTAAAATCCTTTTTTTATCAATTTCATGTAATATTAAAGTTTTCTGAGATTTTTAATTTGGGGTTTTCATAAGCTGTAAGCCATAATCATCACAATTATAACTTTTGCACGATATTCAAATTGTTCGAGGTTATATATATATATTTTCCGTTTTTTTTGTGTGTTTTTTTTTACCATTGTAACATCTATCAGGTAAAAATGTCAATGTCAGCTTTATTTTTATGGCACCAAGATTCTGTACAATATATCAAAAGGTCATCAAAATTAGAACCATACACAACAATAGATTACAAACACAGATGCAAATTACACAAATCAGCTATGATAAAAAACAGAGAATTTTTTACACATAGTAAATCAGTAAAAAGAGCAACAAAATATTATATAATACTAAGATAATATACAGTATAAGGCACTGGATTTTAGTTTAATCAATTTAGTGCATCCCTGAATAAATAAAATTTTATTTTATATTAATTTGTTACAATGTATGTGTAATTTAACACTAATGTAACTGCATGTAATGTAACACTTTACAATACATTTTTCATTAGTTAACATTAGTTAACTATCTTAGTAAACATGAACTAAGAATGAACACTACTTCTACAGCATTAATTCATCTTAATATTAATTTCAACATTTACTAATACATTATTATAATCCAAGGTTGTATTAGTTAACATTAGTTAATGCACTGTAAACTAACATGAACAAACAATGGATTTGTATTAACTAACATTAACAAAGATGAATAAATACTGCAACAAATTTATTGCTCATTGTTAAAGTCAGTTAATACATTACTAATGTTAACTAATGAACCTTATTGTAAAGTGTTACCGATATATTTTATAATTTGCATTTTAATTATTTATGCATTTTTTCCTTTTCTGTTATACATTATAACATGTCCTGTGCAACAGAGCCTCAGTGTCCCGCTCTCTCTGTGTCCAGATGTTCATCAAGAAAGCGGAGTGACTGATGTTCATCAACACTGTGTGTGTGTGTCGAGCTCTCTCTGGTGCAGGACCTGCTCTCTCTCTACTGCACACACACACCGGTCCTGTAGCGCCACCCGCTGGACACAGCAGAGGACCACACACACACACACACACACACACAGACTGATGATGATGATGATGATGATGATGACGACGCTGTCTTTTCTAAACTGTATTTATATGTACATAAGCTCATGGTTGGGTTCTGTGATACACTGGTCTGTCGTCACGGGCTCTGGACGCTCTCGCCCGTTTCACACACACTTGGACTTCAACTAAAGCTGCTTCTGGAAGGGAGGACTCTTCTTAATTTCCTACTCGAGATTTGATTTTCAAAGTTCAGTTTGTGTTGTACATTAGTTGGCACATGCTTCTGTTTAGGCTACTCCAAATGGTGTGTATTTATTGTATTTATGAGGATACATGAAGAGTACACACACGCGCTAGAGATTTGTCAGTTCTGCACATGCGTGTGTTTCCACAGTGAGGAAGAGGAGCGTTTATTGTAACTAGAGAATGCTGCTGAACTCTTCTTATAATTAAAATCTAATCAAGAGGGAAACCTTCACAACATTTCATTTATACAGTTACTTTATTATTATTATCATCATTTTTGGTTGCACTTTATTTCAAAGTGAAATACATTGTACTCATATAAGTACTGAGTGATATTAATTAACTATGTACTTACTATAGAGTTACGGTTTGGTTTAGGGTTAGTTACTTGTAATTATGCATAATTTACTGTTATTTACTACATGGTTATTCCGTGTCAAATCAACCAGATTCATATGCCGCACACCTCTCATAAAGCTTTGTACGAGTGGGTCTTGGCCAATAGAATTAGTGACAATCCCCACAAGTTTCTGCACAAAACCGAAGAGATCCACGACAGCTCAACCGAATCGCTCCCACAATCGGCTCCTGGGACGGAGAGTTCCCACTGGACAGGGGAGCCATCCCAGCATTCATTAATCCTGAGACATGCATTGCCCATAATGAATGAAAACACAATCCGTTTGCACAAAATGTTTCAATCCCAGAAACACAGTTAACTGTTCTAAGAAGTTTGTGTTGTGATGGCCTCGTACACGGCAACAAGTGAACAACGACTCCGTCTTCACCACTTTCCTCAGAGACACCTCAGCACAGTCCTCGAGGAATGAGCGGTTTCTCCAATAACAGAGAGCATGCACAGTGACAAAACAATCACTTTGTGGTTGAGGTGGTGCTTCGGACACAAATGCTGCACAACTGTCCAGTGTAGAAACTCTCACAACAGAGTCTGAATGGGACCTTCCTCCTTTTCTGAAAAAAGGATAGACCACCACGAATTGAACTGATACAGTTGATACAGGTCTGAGTT
Organism: Semotilus atromaculatus; assembly: GCA_031834385.1. NCBI lineage: Eukaryota > Metazoa > Chordata > Actinopteri > Cypriniformes > Leuciscidae > Semotilus > Semotilus atromaculatus. The sequence goes on along the minus strand of JAULUF010000052.1, from coordinate 33,846,001 downwards.
CAGTCTGAGACAGAAGTGTGTTATCTCCTGTGTGGACACCTGCAGCTTTTTGTCTTGTTCATTTTGAAGCCTAAGCTCTCCTAAATGAGACACCATAACCTTTGTACCCATCTTCACTTGAGGAGCAATGCAAATAAGCTGATACTTTGAGACCTGCAATTCTCAGTTCAACTGCTTCGACACTTTTCCTGAACACTCTTGTGGCTAATGAAAGGGCAATGGGCTGTGAAAAAATGTGTAGGCTGTGCTTTAATAGGCAAGCCTGTTAACTTTCCCGTGTGCTGGCTAGATGCCTATGTGGAAATATGCATCTTTGAAATCTATCGACCTAAACCAGTCTCTGGGACAGATAATGAGCCGTAACCCCTTTAATGAGCAATAGACTTTCCGGGGAGGCAGGTTTCAAAAGCCTTTATTCTTTCAGCGCAGGTGACACTGTAACACTCCCCTTGTAGCATGAGGTCTTTATACAGATTAACGAGGGCTTTACTCTCAATTTAATGATTGAATGAAAAAGTATCAATGAAATCATAATTAGTAGCAACCACAAGTCGTCAGGATACGGTGTGGACGACAGTCCCAGGTGTGCAGAGGGAGCGAGGAGCCCAGGTGGAGTGATGGGCTCTGTGTCCAAAGGCAGGGCTGGCAACAGGAGGGCTTTGGCAGAGGCGGGTGAAGGAGGCTTGGTGGAACCATCAGTGACGAAGAAGACTTGGAGTTTGGTGGGACCATCAGTGATGAAGAAGACTTGGAGTTTGGTGGAACCATCAGTGACGAAGAAGACTTGGAGTTTGGTGGAACCATCAGTGATGAAGAAGACTTGGAGTTTGGTGGAACCATCAGTGATGAAGAAGACTTGGAGTTTGGTGGAACCATCGGCGATTAAGGGAGACTTCGGGGAATGATACCATTTATTAAACCATTTATAGGGCCCTGGCACAGCTCAGCCTCCGCAGCGGGAGTATGGCTGCCACTTAGAGAATGCCGGTATGCCGGCTCTATTTCTAGTAAAAAAAGAAAAAACAAAACAGGGCTTCTTTCTGCATTGTCACATGACCTCACGTGATGAGAAGTCCAGAGTGAAGTATGCGAGAATAGAATGACGGATAGAGAACAGAACACATATATATATTTGTGCATATATACATATACAAATACACATGCTCAGTATAGCCTTCTCTGTCAGCAATGAGGGTTTCACATGTGATATTTGCAGGGAAATATTCAGCCTGACAGATAAGATTTCAGAACTAGAGACATGCATACAAACTTTAATTGAGGAGAGTAAGAATGCAAGGGGTCTAGATACTGGTTTGGATGCGACTACAGTAGCTTAGTGAACTCTGTACATTGTTCGGTTCTGGCTGTAGAACCGGTGCAGCAGGGCAACTGGGTGACCGTGAGACAGCATAGTCACGGGACAAAACACAGCTATTCCATTCGGATTTGAACATCGAACAGGTTCTTCCCACTCAGTGATGCATCCACTGAGGATCCTGTTGAAAGTGCCCTAAATAGAAACACAAGCCACCATAGTCACATGTTTGCCGGGAGCCAGAGCGTCTGACGTCAAAGCTAAAAGTGTTGGCTAATGCTAAACGTAAGTACTCTAAGACTGTTATTATCATCGGTACTAATGATGTCTGACCTCTGATTTGCTCTGGCCCCCTTCCCGTTCGCAGGAGCGATGAGATACTTTGTTGACTGTCCTCACTCAATGGCTGGCTGTCTAAGTGGTGTCTGCAAAATAATATAGGGTTCATAGACAATTGGAAAAGTTTTTGGGGCAGACCTGACCTGTTGGAAAGAGATGGTATTCATCCCTCCTGGCTGGTGCTGCTCTTCTCTTTAGTAATATGGGACATAGTCTTAGAGCTCAAACATGACAATCTGGGGCTCAGGTCAGGAAGCAGACAGACTGGCCAAACTGACCGTCTGCTAGCGGCCTCGCTCCACTGAGGTAAATAAATCCCATAGAGCCTCTTTCACCTAGATATCATCATCATATAGAGACTGTGTCTGTTCCCCGAATTAGAAAATACAAAAAAACTCCCAAACCCATTTAAGGGTTAAAATTAAATTGATGTTCCAATATAATTATTTTGAAGCTGTAGCTGGCTACTGTATACAGGCCACTAGAGCACCATACAGACTTTATCAAAGAATTTCCTGATTTTCTATCAGTATTATTACTAGCTGCAGACAAAATCTTAATTGTTGGTCATTTTAATATACAAGCAGATAATGAAAAAGATGCATTGGGATTGGGATTTACAGACATTCTGAACTCTATTGAGCCCCTTTCACAGGGAAATTGCTGTAAAATTGCTAGACTGCCTTCTGTGTGAACGCAAACACGTCCCGGGATTGATGCCGGGATGGGGACCTACAGTAGTAACATTACCGGAATCAGTCCCGGAAGCGTCCTGTGTAAACAAAAGCCAGGACCAATGCCGTAAGGGCTGTGTCGTAGTGATGACGCACGTGCCATCGCAATTACGTAGTTATTGTGTGACTCTTTTGTTTTTAGAAGAAAGTTTGTGTTCGTCATCAAGAACGAAACAATTTCTGCAAAATGTAATGAAGCAGAAACCAGGGAGCTCCTTACTGTCCGCGCTGAAGCTGAGAGCGTTCGCCAGCTTTGTGGACCGGCACGCGATCCGTCAGTGTACGAGCGAATCCGGAAAAAAATGCTTGAGCGTGGTTTCGCAAGATCGAAAACGCAGATCATTAGTAAACTTAAGATGCTGCGTAAAAAAATCCACCAAGTGCACGACTACAATGGAAAGAGCGTTAGTGGAAGATTGGACTGGCCTTTCTACAGCCTATGCTACTGCAAATGGGGAACGAGCCCCTCGGCAAACCCAGTGGCAGTACTGGGGAGAATGGACTCGTCTTCGTGTAGAAGTGATGAAGAGGAGTTATCAGCAGAACTGTCTAGTTCCTCCACAGTTGCCTCTTCTTCTGCTTCTTCCTTCCCCCCATTGCCTCCAGTCCCATTGAAGAAAACCTTAGAGAAATCCGTTCAGGTGAGCTACATAAATATTAGCTATATTGTTGGGGACATTCTAAAACGCTTAACGTGAAAAAAGATTATGAAGCCAGAATCTCACTTAAATTTAACGTGCAAAATTTCACATTAAGCTTATTCTTTCCTGTATATAGTATACAGCATTAATAAATAAGGTTTATAGAAAATTTGCTCTAATATCACTGTGTTCATGCATCAAGCCAAGTTTAAGGGTTTAAAAATGTCCCCATGGTTGCAGTCTTTAGTTTGTGTTTTGTCTGCCATGCATCACGTGTGTATTCCTGGTTAATAATCCACATTTGGGTTTGTCTTTTCAGAATCGCCTCAACCACCCCCTTCTAAAAAGGCCAGAAAGCCCCTGTCCAGGACTCAAACAACAGTGAAAGAGGTGAAGGACCTCTTTCTTTAAATGGACCGGGACTTTGAGGAGAGGGAGCATGTTGGCTTGGCAGAGCAGAGGGAAGACGAGGAGTGACTGAGGAGGGAGGAAGACGAGGACTGAGGAGGGAGGAAGACGAGGACTGAGGAGGGAGGAAGACGAGGACTGAGGAGGGAGGAAGACGAGGACTGAAGAGGGAGGAAGACGAGGACTGAGGAGGGAGGAAGACGAGGACTGAGGAGGGAGGAAGACGAGGACTGAAGAGGGAGGAAGACGAGGACTGAGGAAGACGAGGACTGAGGAGGGAGGAAGACGAGGACTGAGGAAGGAGGAAGACGAGGACTGAGGAGGGAGGAAGACGAGGACTGGGGAGGGAGGAAGACGAGGACTGAGGAGGGAGGACTGAGGAGGGAGGAAGACGAGGAGTGAGGAGGGAGGAAGACGAGGAGTGAGGAGGGAGGAAGACGAGGAGTGAGGAGGGAGGAAGACGAGGACTGAAGAGGGAGGAAGACGAGGACTGAGGAGGGAGGAAGACGAGGACTGAGGAGGGAGGAAGACGAGGAGTGAGGAGGGAGGAAGACGAGGAGTGAGGAGGGAGGAAGACGAGGACTGAGGAGGGAGGAAGACGAGGACTGAGGAGGGAGGAAGACGAGGACTGAGGAGGGAGGAAGACGAGGACTGAGGAGGGAGGAAGACGAGGACTGAAGAGGGAGGAAGACGAGGACTGAGGAGGGAGGAAGACGAGGACTGAGGAGGGAGGAAGACGAGGAGTGAGGAGGGAGGAAGACGAGGAGTGAGGAGGGAGGAAGACGAGGAGTGAGGAGGGAGGAAGACGAGGACTGAGGAGGGAGGAAGACGAGGACTGAGGAGGGAGGAAGACGAGGACTGAGGAGGGAGGAAGACGAGGACTGAGGAGGGAGGAAGACGAGGACTGAAGAGGGAGGAAGACGAGGACTGAGGAGGGAGGAAGACGAGGACTGAGGAGGGAGGAAGACGAGGAGTGAGGAGGGAGGAAGACGAGGACTGAGGAGGGAGGAAGACGAGGACTGAGGAGGGAGGAAGACGAGGACTGAGGAGGGAGGAAGACGAAGACGAGGACTGAGGAGGGAGGAAGACGAGGACTGAGGAGGGAGGAAGACGAGGACTGAGGAGGGAGGAAGACGAGGACTGAGGAGGGAGGCGAGTCAGGCGAGGGAAGAGGAACTGGCGAGGCAGATGTCGATGCTGTGCGAGCTACAGGAGACCCAGAAACCAAAAACTCCTACGCCACATGCCAGCCTCGGCACCCACACATTATTACGTGCCCCCACACCATACCCGCTTCAATATCCCAAGCTCATCAGAAGTAACGGTCCCCATATACAGGTCCTTCTCAAAAAATTTGCATATTGTGATAAAGTTCATTATTTTCCATAATGTAATGATAAAAATTCAACTTTCATATATTTTAGATTCATTGCACACCAACTGAAATATTTCAGGTCTTTTATTGTTTTAATACTGATGATTTTGGCATACAGCTCATTAAAATCTCAAAAAATTAGCATATTTCATCCGACCAATAAAAGAAGTGTTTTTAATACAAAAAAAAAAGTCAACCTTCAAATAATTATGTTCAGTTATACACTCAATACTTGGTCGGGAATCCTTTTGCAGAAATGACTGCTTCAATGCGGTGTGGCATGGAGGCGATCAGCCTGTGGCACTGCTGAGGTGTTATGGAGGCCCAGGATGCTTCGATAGCGGCCTTAAGCTCATCCAGAGTGTTGGGTCTTGAGTCTCTCAACTTTCTCTTCACAATATCCCACAGATTCTCTATGGGGTTCAGGTCAGGAGAGTTGGCAGGCCAATTGAGCACAGTAAACCATTTACCAGTGGTTTTGGCACTGTGAGCAGGTGCCAGGTCGTGCTGAAAAATGAAATCTTCATCTCCATAAAGCTTTTCAGCAGATGGAAGCATGAAGTGCTCCAAAATCTCCTGATAGCTAGCTGCATTGACCCTGCCCTTGATAAAACACAGTGGACCAACACCAGCAGCTGACATGGCACCCCAGACCATCACTGACTGTGGGTACTTGACACTGGACTTCAGGCATTTTGGCATTTCCTTCTCCCCAGTCTTCCTCCAGACTCTGGCACCTTGATTTCCAAATGACATGCAAAATTTGCTTTCATCCGAAAAAAGTACTTTGGACCACTGAGCAACAGTCCAGTGCTGCTTCTCTGTAGCCCAGGTCAGGCGCTTCTGCCGCTGTTTCTGGTTCAACAGTGTCTTGACCTGGGGAATGCGGCACCTGTAGCCCATGTCCTGCACACGCCTGTGCCACCGTGGCTCTGGATGTTTCTACTCCAGACTCAGTCCACTGCTTCCGCAGGTCCCCCAAGGTCTGGAATCGGTCCTTCTCCACAATCTTCCTCAGGGTCCGGTCACCTCTTCTCGGTGTGCAGCGTTTTTTGCCACACTTTATCCTTCCCACAGACTTCCCACTGAGGTGCCTTGATACAGCACTCTGGGAACAGCCTATTTGTTCAGAAATTTCTTTCTGTGTCTCACCCTCTTGCTTGAGGGTGTCAATGATGGCCTTCTGGACAGCAGTCAGGTCGGCAGTCTTACCCATGATTGCGGTTTTGAGTAATGAAACAGGCTGGGAGTTTTTAAAAGCCTCAGGAATCTTTTGCAGGTGTTTAGAGTTAAGTAGTTGATTCAGATGATTAGGTTAATAGCTCGTTTAGAGAACCTTTTCATGATATGCAAATTTTTTTAGATAGGAATTTTGGGTTTTAATGAGCTGTATGCCAAAATCATAAATATTAAAACAATAAAAGACCTGAAATATTTCAGTTGGTGTGCAATGAATCTAAAATATATGAAAGTTTAATTTTTATCATTACATTATGGAAAATAATGAACTTTATCACAATATGCTAATTTTTGGAGAAGGACCTGTACTCAATCATATTAGTAACAAAGACATAAAAGAAAAAACACATCCTACCTTTAGAAAAGCTGCAGTCGACGAGTGGAAGTGTTAAACTTTCTCAGAACGAGGTCTTTCTATTCGTTGCATATTTTCTTCATACAAGCTGCTAGTGACGTCATTTAGTTAATCGCCTGTCGCAAGTGCAAATGCAAAGCTGATTTAATCAGGGTAAAACTAGATTAATTTACAAAATAGTTATGTAGGCCCAGTGGTTAAATTGGCTTTTATAGGGAGGGGGAGCCCTTATTTACGGTGAATGGTCATTTAAAATCATGCCGTAAAATGACTTAATGTGATTTTACACCAAAGGGGTTCTTTTTCCAGTATTAATGTGTAAGGTATAGTTGAGTAGTTATTCAAACAAAGAGAAATACTTTACAATTCACTTACTTTATTATTATTTTTTACCTTTAATGTTAACAGACAGGCATCGGATTTCACCCTCTGAAAATTTATGAAATTGAACATGTTTGAAAATTTTGGTTGGCAAATATGTACAACATCTTTTTAAACTAGAAAATGATGTAGATTTTAGAGATAATCAGGGCCCATTTCTTTGGCAGTTTATGTTGATTGATTTAATCACACCTGTACGCTGATTTTTATAAATAAAAAGTTCCAAAAAATTATCCCACTAGAGGGTTTTTCTAAAACCCGAGAAAATTTAGATTTTCCTGATCTCGACATGTGAATTTTAAGGAGTTTTAAAGGCCAAAAAAACGGACAACAGCAGCTTTAAAAGCATGTCAGTAATGTTATGCAGTAGCATAGTATTTTATCAGATAACAGATTCTTAAACATGAGAATCAGTTTAAATGTCACAATGAATGATCCACACTATAAAATGGAAATGCAGAATGTTTATGCTTATTGTTTACAATACACAATCACATATTTGAAACGGGACTGGCCTTGAATAAGAAATGACTTGATTATTTTGCATGTCAGAAATAAGAGGGCATAGTGGTACGGCTAATATGGTCCCGAGGCAGGGTGGTGTGCAGAGGTGAGGGGCGCAGTGACCTCGGTGGCCGGGCGTCCCCCCCCCCCCAGAAGCCCTTTTCCTTTGGCCAAGAGCCAATAGCGCACGTACTTTTATGCATCTATTGTATGATGGACTTGTCTTGAGACACTGTTCAAACAGTGTCTGCTAGAAGATTTGATCATTTAAGATAATTAAATTAGATGAAGTAATTTTCTATAGCAGAGAAAATCACATGAATAGCTATTTAACATAGGCCTAGCCTATATCTTTAACATCCTCAAAGATTTAGGTTTAAAAAAAACAAAAAAACTAATCTCACAACAGTAAAAAGCTTTGAATGTATTTTACTATATCAATTATGCACGAGCATGCATGGGAATAGGAAATAGGCTATACAACAATAATAATAGAAAAACTATAGTAGAGTGGCATTACTTAATTATATTCTGAATTTCTATGTTATAAAAAAACGTTCTATGAACTTCTAGCAAGCTCGTTTAAACCGAGTTGTAAATGCCGAAATGAAAGGAGGCCAAACAAATATGAAAGTACTAAATATAAATATAAAACCGCCAGTAGATGGCGGCAAGGCACTGTTCTATTGACATTAATGTTCAACATATTCTTTCAAAAACACAAATATATATTTAATACCCACACAACTACTTATTTTAGAAAATTGTAATTGTTCTGCTGTGGTGCTGTTGGGAACTATATTTTCATTGTATTAACATATTGTTTATTTACAGGCATTCTGGTTTTCTAATGATTCTTTTTTAAAAAGCTAAAAACTGCTCATTACAGAAACATTAAAACAAATGTTTACAAATGTGTGTTTTACTGGATGTTTTTCTCAACTTTTTGTCTCAATTGGCAGTTCATTTTCAATATATTTAAAAAATACTGTTACCCGGAAGTTCAACATTATGTGAATTTAAAGCCTAAATGTATGTGCCGTTGTTGGTTCCCATGACATGCTACATTTTAATGTTTTAATTACAGCAAGAATTTCTTGGCTATGAATTTTGCATTTCACTAATTATGGGGAATGTAAAGCATTAAATCAACTAGTTCTCTGAAATAGCTCAGAGGTGCATCTCATGAAGCTCATATATAGACAGAGCACAACTCACTGTTACACATTCAGATAATGGAAACAAACAGGGTCAACAGCCGGCAAGAGGAGGAGTAAAGATGTGTGGGTACGGAGGCAAAATGTTTCTAATGAAATAACGGTCACTATTGCAGGCCAGGTTCTTAAAGGAGAACTCCGGTCAATTTTAACATTGAGCTCCTTTTTTTGTACATTTGGAGTGATGTCAATACAGAGAACAACGACAAAAATGAGTAGGGAGAGGCTGCAGACCTGGAGCCGGCAGATATACGCCCCTGACAGTGTTACGCCCCTGTTGTTCCTGATGCGTCCAGTAGGGGGAGGCTGTACAGCGACACGAAGTGAGTTATGCTAAATAATCTTTTTTAAAATTATTATTAATTAATTTATTTTGTATTGTAAATGAAAGGATACAAGACATTAACAGTGAGAAGAGACAAAAAAACAAGGGGGACATCAAAAGAGATTGAATTAGGCTACACAAATCAATACAATTTTACATTTTGTCAATATAAAATATTAAAGGTTCTTTATAACAGACTCAATTATATTATTTGTTTTAGAAACCCTAGTCTTCTCTACTCACTTTAAAATTCATTTTCTTTTTAATTTTCTTTTGTTGCCTGTCTTTAGCTTGCGTGAGATTCTGGCAAGATCCTGTTTACTCCTTGCATTAAAACATAGCCTACTCCACATGGTTTCTGGGGCAACATTATAGTAGATATTGGAAATATATTAACTTGTTTTTTTTTACAGTCTATGGTGTGAACACACAAAATACACATTTATAATAGGCATATATGTATACATGGATGTAAATCTCTCTCTCCAAGTAAAGAGTTACTGCACACTCACTCAAATATTTTGATTATTTCAAACATCACACAATAAAACCCACATTAAAAACTTTTCCCATATTGGTTTGGATGTAAATTCTGGTTTGAGTTGTTTCTTATGAAATGATCTAATTATAAAATGTATATCTTAATATACATTTTTTCTTAAAATAGCTTACTGGTCTGGACTAAAATGTAGGGTTCATGCACTTAATGTGGGTTTTATCATACTCTGTCTTTACCAAATTCTTTTTAACTGGCATCTCATAAAGGTGTGTGTTTGCTTTAGCTATAAGAAAATGAAAACCTCTCTCTAAACTTGTAAACACCCATCTTTTAACGACTTACAAAATAAACAACTTACAGAGACATACATGGCATGGTTTTAATGTCATTTTCAATTTTCTCTGCACAGTCCATCATTGGTGGCCAAAAGAAATCAAAGTGGCTTGACACTTTTTCCACTATTGTTCCACCAACAAGTGCTTGTTCCGTTGTACTTTGAAGATCAGGAGCAAATTGATGGCGTCGATTTAATTATGTTATTTCACAGTATATCCCCCTACTGGACGCATCAGGAACAACAGGGGCGTCAAACTGCAGCCTCCCCATATAGACAAAAATCGGCGTTGCCTACACTGTGTTATCGTCTTTTTAGAATTTGCTCCCTGTTGACTTCAATGGGGCAAGTTTTAAACCTGCTTTTAGCCTCTTAACATCCTTGATGTGTCATTACAAGTGCACAGCCATGTGAGTGGTGTTATTAAGAGTGAACACGGTCAATCTGACTGCAGTAGATGTGAAAGATATGAATAAAAATGATGTTAATTCAGCCAGCTCACATACCTGTATTTTCTTCCTGTTTTCGGTCGAAGTCCACAGTAGTCGATTATCGAGTTCGCGCGCGCGATCATCAAACTCAAAAACCTCCTCTGTGTGTTCAACATCTGATTCGGATGAACTATCCATTTGAGCTGATATTCTCGAACACCACACACACCGTCATCGGCTGACAGCTGACAGTCTGAGTCTCTACTGTTGCTTAGTTACCAATGATCGCGCACGCGAACTCCACAATCGACTACTGTGGACTTCGACCGAAACCAGGAAATAAATACAGGTATGTGAGCTGGCTGAATTAACATCATTTTTATTCATATCTTTCACATCTACTGCAGTCAGATTGACCGTGTTCACTCTTAATAACACCACTCACATGGCTGTGCACTTGTAATGACATATCAAGGATGTTAAAGGGGTCATGACATGAGATGAAGAGATGTCTTATCGATCACAAGTTCAGTATGGCGTACCACAAGGCTCAGTACTAGGACCGCTGCTGTTCACTCTGTACATGCTACCATTAGGATATATCATTAGGAAATATGGAATTAGCTTCCACTGTTATGCTGATGATACTCAGCTGTATATTTCTTCAAAATCTAACGAAACTTACCAATTCTCAAAATTAACGGAATGCATAGCTGATATAAAAAATTGGATGACCAGTAATTTCCTATTACTAAATTCTGAAAAAACAGAGATTCTAATTATTGGACAAAAAACGTCCACACGTAATAACCCAGAATACTGTCTAACAATTGATGGCTGCTCTGTTAAGTCTTCGTCGTCAGTTAGGAACCTGGGTGTGCTCTTTGATACCAATCTTTCATTTGAAAGCCATGTGTCTAGTATCTGTAAAACCGCATTTTTCCATCTTAAAAATATATCTAAATTACGTCATATGCTCTCACTGACAAATGCGGAACAATTAGTTCATGCATTCATGACATCAAGGCTAGATTATTGTAATGCTCTACTGGGTGGTTGCCCTGCACGCTTAATAAACAAACTACAGCTAGTTCAAAACGCAGCCGCTAGAGTTCTTACCAGAACCAGGAAGTATGACCATATTAGCCCGGTTCTGTCAACACTGCATTGGCTGCCTATTAAACATCGTATACATTTTAAAATATTGCTGATTACTTACAAAGCACTAAATGGTTTAGCTCCCCAGTACTTGAGCGAGCTCTTAACGCATTATAGTCCTTCACGTCTATTGCGATCTCAAAATTTTGGCCAGTTGATAATACCTAGAATATCAAAATCGACTGCTGGTGGTAGATCCTTTTCCTATTTAGCACCAAAACTTTGGAACAATCTTCCTAACACAGTCCGGGAAGCAGATACAGTCTGTCAGTTTAAATCTAGACTAAAAACACTTCTCTTTGGCTTAGCATACACATAACACATTATAGATTTCTATAATTCAATGTTAGGCTGCATAGTTTAGATCAGCCGGAACCGGGAACACTTCCCATAATTCCTGATGTACTTTGTACATCATAAGAAGGATGGCGTCTACACTAATATTAGTCTCTCTGCTTATCCCGAGGTTTACCGCGAACCGCCGGATCCAGGCCATATCCAGATCTGAGGAAGGACCATCACATGGACACGACGACAACGCATCCCTGATGAGCCAGCCCCATCAACACTGTGAAGGCCCATGGACACCTCAACACAGTCATCTCCTCACCGGCCGGATGACCCAACCTCCAACCAGATGAACTGGATAAATATCGTGAAAGTTCTGATCACATCTGACTCCTGACATTATGCTGCCTAACTCATAATCATACACTTTTCGTTCGTTGGCCAAAGGAGGACTGGCCCCCTGACTGAGCCTGGGTTCTCCCAAGGTTTTTTTCTCCATTCTGTCATCTGATGGAGTTTTGGTTCCTTGCCACTGTTGCCTTTTTCGCCTCTCTTCGCTTTTGTCGCCATTGGCTTTTGGCTTGCTTAGTTGGGGACATTTAACATTTAATTTTGAATTTAACAATACTATTACAACATTGTTTTCCTGTTATCTCTGTAAAGCTGCTTTGAAACAATTTGTATTGTAAAAAGCGCTATATAAATAAAGGTGACTTGACTTGACTTGACATGAGAAACCAAATTTACCTTGATCTTTTGGTATATAAGAGATCTATGTACTATTAAAACTTCCTGCAAGTTTCATAGCTTAAGACATCCTCCCCATTATAAACGAAGCATTTATTTAATCAAGCTCTAAATACAGCTCGTTCTAGATCCATGGTTAGAAGTGACGTCACGGTACGAAGTGACGTACCAGTCGTTTGCATATCACCGCCTCCAGCGCAGGACAACTACGCCTCATTTCGCATCGTTGTCGTGCGGCTCGCGCCCACATGTGTTCAGTCGACGACTCGACGTGCAGCGAGTGGGTCTGTTTACAAGAAGATTGCTATGCCACGCAGATGTGCTGTTCCTGTTTGAGTGTTTGAATACGCTGCCGAACGATCCAGACGTCAGGGAAAGCAGTCGGATGCAGTTTATTTGCAGCATATGAAGCGCGCCAAAGCCTTATTTGAACGGTGAGTGATCAGATGAGTGTGACAGGGAATGTTACTGAAAGAACGAGCAGAGAGAGAGAGCGCCCCGGCCGCGCGCGCGCCTTCAAACTCTCTCTCTCTCTCTCTCTCTCTCTCTCTCTCTCTCTCTCTCTCTCTCTCTCTCTCTCTCCCCCTCTCTCTCTCTCTCTCCCTCCCTCCCTCCCTCCCTCGCGCTTATGAATCAAAATCAATTGAGAATTGACACGATGGTAAAAGATTGGAAGACCGAAGTTTCACGTGGTGGAGCATTGTGTAGTCTACATGTGATACAAAATGATTAACGTTAATAATTTATGCATAAGCAGCACTGACGTTAGCCAATCATAACAGTGGGTGTTAACATTGAAGTCTTAAAGGGGAAACGCCCCCAAAACAGACTGTTTGAATCAGAGGGGGAGAAACAGGGTGGGAAAAGGTCTTAAATCACTACATTTTAAAAGTTTTTTGTAAAAAAAAACTATAGTAATACTATAATTGCACCTAAGGGAACATAATAAAACAAAACAAAAAAACATGTCATGACCCCTTTAAGAGGCTGAAAGCAGGTTTAAAACTTGCCCCATTGAAGTCAACAGGGAGCAAATTTTAAAAAGACGATAACACAGTGTAGGCAACGCCGATTTTTGGCATTGTTCTCTGTACTGACAGCACTCCAAATGTACAAAAAAATGAGCTCAATGTTAAAATTGACCGGAGTTCTCCTTTAATCATGACCTTACAATGACTGAGGGGAGTCAGAATAGGCTACAGCCGAATGTTGGAGAACAGTGACTACGTTTACATGCAGTCAATAACCCGTTCAAAACCGGAATATAAGCAATAACCCGGTCGCGCACGGCCATGTAAACACCGGCAAAAACCCGAATATGCTCACATACCGGTTTTTAAAAACCCGAAAATGATCCCTGGGTTACCCCTTTTCTAACCCGAATATTTGGTCATGTAAACGCGTATCGGCATATCCCCATCAGAAGGAACATTGATTTGTGTTCTGTGCATGTTCTATTCGCAAGGAATCTTGGTCTTTTGAGTAGAGGAACTTCCGTCTGGCGCATACAAAAAGCCGCATGCCGTATACCGGAAGTAAACAAGAAGTAGAGGTAAACATGGCGAGACGCAGCACAGCACCATCTTTTGGAGCGAGGAGGAAATTAATTTCGATCTATTTCAAAGGCGATCGCTATCTGCCCCGAACTATCCATTATCCGCCCCGAACTATCCATTATCCGCATGCTGCTGCTGCTGTTGTTGTTGTCTTTGGATACAGGAAGAAGAATCGGAACTGACGCATATTGCGTCTTAAGGTTGTCCGTACGTCCAGACGCTAACCGTGCGTCACCGTTTACGTCGGGATATTGCCAATTGATTACAAATTCCATGTATACAGGAGTAACTCTCTCTGCTCACGCATGTAAACGGGTTATTCCGAATGTTTCAGAAACCCGAATAGTATATATTGGTGAAACTCTAAAAATTTTAATTTCGTGTAAAATGTATAATTTTGATGATTGTGGCTTACAGTTTATGAAAACCCCAAATTCAAAAAATATTACATGAAATCAATTAAAAAAAGGGATTTTAAATACAGAAATGTCGGCCCTTTGAAAACCCTAATCATGCATATGTATATAGTTATATATACTAAATATATTAGTTTCACCTTTTAATTTGAATTACTGAAATACATGAACTTTTGCACGATATTCAAATTTTTCGAATTCCACCTCTATATATATATATATATATTAGGGGTGTAACGATACGCGTATTCGTATCGAACCCTTCGGTTTTCGGTACGCATTTTCAAACCGAACGGTTCGTTGGACCATTTTTCCTGCCGACCAAAATTTCGTTATTTTAAATGTAGGCGCGCGCCGCGCGTTGCGCGTGACAAGCGCTCTCGAGATGCTGGCGCGACCACAATATTGCCTAACATCAAATGGCAAATGTAATGTAAGCGGAACGAAACTGAGCTAACTTACTCGTTATTATGTGGTTGACGGACTGTTTATTTGGACCAATGCAGCGCGAGCCGATCTCTGTTACTACACAGCGCTGAGACATCCAGTAAAGAAAGCATTTGAATTCGCTATTGAACTTGAAGTAATAACATCGCTGCGAGATCTAATGAGAAACATTCACATTTCTCTGTTATTAACGGATCAAACCGCGCTGACGTGGAAACCAGGAAGAAACATTGTGCCATGAATGAACTAATGTTATCCAGTGTCCACAGATCAGCAACATCACCATGGATTCACTAACTGTAACCACGGAGGTTTGGCAGGAATAGTAGGCTATAATGCTTTCAAGTAACATTACGACGGTTTTATTTTGACATTATGAATACAATTGCTGCCCTCAAATGTTAATCTGAACTAAAATAAACCTTTGTTTATAACTACTACAATATAACATTTCATTTTGTCCAAAGAGCTGTTTTGTTTTATATGCACCTAAGAAAAGTCAAGTAAGTTATAGCTCCATCATTGTTCAAAGTAAAAAAAAAAAAATCATACTTTATGATGTTAGTTTTAATAAAAATATAATAAAAAAAAGAATCAAGGAAATTTCTCTGGCATTTCTTTCTTTTTGCTGCATTGAAAACGTACCGAACCGTACCGAACCGAACCGTGGCACAAGTGTATCCTATCGAACCGAACCGTGAATTTTGTGAACCGTTACACCCCTAATATATATATATGTATACGAATGTATATGTATGTCATTGTGATATAAAGAAAAAGACAAGACTATATAAATCGTAGCCTAGTTTTAATCTGAAAATACTCAACGAGTACACTTTTATATTGACAACATGACTAAGCATTTTGACTATCTTGTTTGTGAACAATGACACAAGGACTTTTCATTCTGATGGCACTGATATGTTCATGGACATAAATACCACTAAACATCAACATCTAATGCGTGATCAGCTGCCATGTTGTTCAAAGCAATGCAAACAGTTCTGCAAACAGTGAGGTTTCTTGTAGCTTGGTTTTACTTGACTTTTGGGCCTTCCAGGGGGGTTTCGGTTGACTAGAGACGAGTAACGGTCATACACTGGGCAGTCCCTACCTATCAGGACTGGAACTGGCAGGTTGTCGACCACCCCTGCCTTGAAAGTGCAGACTCCTCTGGGAGTGACCATCTCCACCAGCATGGTGGGGTAGCTTTTCTGATCTCCATGAATGCAAGACATCCTGAGTCCAGTAGAGCTTCTGTGTCTCGGTTGGCCAGTCTCACTGGAATTCGGAAAGCCATTGACCCCTGGCGGGCCCAACAAGTTGTTCCGTACTGGCAAGCCTTACTACCTGAGTCAGCTGAGGGCATGGATTCTTCTTTCCCTGGGCAGCTCCAGGAGAGATAACCTTCCTGTCCACAGGAGTAACACCTTCGTGGGGTCTGGTTGCTGAGGGTCTGCCAGTGAGATTGGTTCTGATGCTGGGCTGATGTGGCACTGGGCCTGAGAATCACTGTGGTTCTTCAGTGGTCCGCCTCTTTCTCCTCTCCTGCTGGGGCGGCCCATTCTGGGTGGATCTTGACGATTAACTTTCATTACCTCCACTGTCCCTTGATGGTTTTCCAATAGCGCTATTAGAGTGTCAAAATCAGAAGGACTGATTTGTGCAGCATAGCGCTTGGCCTCAGCTGGCAGGGAACGGATGCAATGCTCTAACACTATCCTCTCCATCAATGGGGGGCCATCCCCAGAACTGAGCCAGGCCTTAGTCAGTAGAGTCAATGTGGCTACCTGAGGTCTTACTGGCTGGGTTGAATCAAAAGTCCATGCATGGAAATGTTGGGCACGAGCAGGGAGGCTGTGCCCATAATGGGACAAAATGGCTTTCTTTAACTTCCCATAATCAGCTGCGTCTTTAGCGTACAGATCTTGACAGGCCTTATGGGCCTCCCCCATTAAAAAAAGGTGTCAACAGTGTGCCATTTCTCTCTGATTGCTGTTCTTTCAAAGACCTCCAAGTAGGCTTCCACGTCATCCTCCGGAGTCTGCTTGGTGAGGACCCGTCCAGGGTCTAGGGTGGAGCTGAATTTAGATATGACTTGACACATGGTCACATGAAACGGCTTCCCTAAGGGCACTTAGCTCCTCTCTCTGTTTGGCATGACTGGTCAACAAGGCCTTGATTCCATCTTCCATTGTCTTCTCCTGTGGGTCTAGTTTTGTGGCACTCAAGCATCGGTCGCTTATGCCCGCATTCTCCACCAACTGTGACACGTGCCCAAGGCTAGGAGAGGGTTCAGTTGCCCCAAAACTCAACCACACGAGAGAGAGGGTTAGTGCCAACAGAAAGTGTCTTATTTTACACAAAATATATAGATGGTGGCAAAAAGGGATAAAAACTGGAACTTAGATTCTTCCCGTTCTGGGGAACTTGTGACAGTTGCGTTTTCACTGTCCGCTTGAACTCCAGGCCTCCTTGAAGGGGAAGAGAGAAAAACGAAAGACAACGTTGGTCAAACAGAGGTAAGAAATTTTAACTGTGTCTTTTCTCTCTCTTCAACCAGTCTCACTCTAGGCCTCCCTCGGTTTTCTCCTCGCGCCCTGAGCTCGTCTGCACCCAGGACCATCATCTCTTTAGTGAAGCAGAGATCACATATTTATAGTGATCCCAATAGGACCATTATTGGCTACAGCTGTGAGTGGTTCCATGTTTGGAGGGTGCACAGGTGGAAGTATTCATCATTGATGATTCTTCCCAGCTGGGACCTACTTCTTTGCTCATGGGCTCCTTTCTTGAATATTGGCCTGCCACAAGTTAGACAACACGTGTCAGGACACACTCATTGTCCTAATCATACTTTAGATCTAATATTGCCACATGGAATCAATGTTGATGGCATTTAAATTCTGCAGCAGAGCGATGACATCTCAGATCATTATCTAGTCTAGTGTAAACTCCATTTAGCTAAAGCTGTAAAACAGGCCTGTTGCAAATATGGTAGAACTATCACTTCTACCACTAAAGATTGCTTTATAAATAATCTTCCTGATCAGTTTCTACTCCTCGCTTTCCCAGATAAAGTAGCTTAGAAGAACTTGATGTTGCAAAATAAACTATTGACTCTCTCTTTTTTAGCACTTTAGACACGGTTGCTCCTTTGAGCTTAAAGAAGAGTGTTGTTGCATACAGAAAGGCCTTAAAAACGGCTAGATCTGCTCAGGATTTAGACCATATCATAGTACTGAGACTATTCTCATTAGAGTTACAAATGATTTGCTCTTATCATCCGATCGTGGTTATATCTTCTATTAGTGTTACTCGATCTTAGTGCTGCATTTGATACCATTGACCTCAACATTCTTTTAAATAGACTAGAAAACTATGTTGGCATTAGTGGAATGCCACTAGCATACTTTAAATCATACTTATCTGACCATTATCAGTTTGTAGCGGTAAATGAAGAGATGTCTTATCGATCACGAGTTCAGTATGGCATACCGCATGGCTCAGTACTGGGACCGCTGCTGTTCACTCTGTACATGCTACCATTAGGAGATATCATTAGGAAGCATGGCATTAGTTTTCACTGTTATGCTGATGATACTCTATATTTCTTCACGCCCCGAACAAACTTACCAATTCACAAAATTAACGGAATGCATAGTTGATATAAAAATTGGATAACCAATAATTTCCTACTACTAAATTCTGAAAAAACTGATCCTCAGCAGAGACCACAAGAACCAGACAGGTCCTTCGCACAGACCCTATGGCCAGCTTGTGATGAATCTGATCTTCAAGCAAAAGGAACTGGATGAATATTTGATCAATCCAAACCAATCCTGATCTGAATTCTGCAATGCAGCCTGAATCATAATGACACTGTTTGTTCATTGGCCAGAGGAGAACTGGCCCGCGACTGAGCCTTGTTGCTCCCAAGGGTTTTTTCTCCATTCTGTCACTGATGGAGTTCTTGCGTTGAGTTCTTGAGTTGGAAGCACTTAGTATTCAACAATATTATTGATCTGATTGTACTGGCACTGTTGTATCAGAGCTGAACTGAGCTGGACGATAACAATCTTTTTGCAAAACTGCTTTATAGATGAAATTAGCTCATTTAATAATTGAAGGTCTTTACAACGGATCTGAATCAACACTGAACTGTCTTCAGCTGAATAATAGCCGAAATGCATTATTTTCCTGTTATCACTGTAAAGCTGCTTTGTAACACTCTGTACTGTATAAAGTGCCATATAAATAAAGCTGACTTGACATGAGGTCCTTCCTGATGGGAATCTCCCGGGAGAGCCATCCAAGAGAGACATCAGGTCAAGTCAAGTCATTTTCATTTATATAGCGCTTTTAACAATGTAGACTGTTTCAAAGCAGCTTTACAGAGATAAACATATAGGCTAATTTAATGTAACAGAGATTGTTTTGGCTTTATAGCGGTTCTTTATAGGTCCGAGAACCGTACTCATACTGGGGCTACCAGCAGCAGACAAACCCTGTCCTGGCAAAGTCTCTTTACAACTTATGCACTGTATGTGAATAAATGCCTCAATTAAATCTGTTCATTATATAAAGTGATTGAGTCTCTTCAGAAAATGTTTGACTAAACTGCTCAATTCATATGGATTAGTTTTTCGATCTCTTTATGAACTTTTTGAAGCGTCAAAGTGTCAGTTGCATAGATGTCTGTAGAGGGACATAAATCTCTCAGATTTCATCAAAAATATCTTCATTTGTGTTCAGAAGATGAACAAAAGTCTTACGGGTTTGGAACGACATGAGGTTGAGTAATTAATAACAGAATTTTCATTTTTGGGTGAACTATCCCTTTAACCATAACTTTATGTGAATGAGGAACATATGTGACTTATCCTAGCACAGTCTTCGATTTTAGCAGAATATATTAAATGTATCTTGATTTTTTTTTTTAAGTTGGAGATGAATTTTGATAATTTAGTTGAATAATAACAGACAAAATTAAAGTCATCAAAAGACCGACAAAAATCAAGCAGTCCAAAAGATATAAAAGATTGATTTACATTCACGTCTATGAGTTATAAACAGGCATTTAGCTTTAATTGAAGTATGTCATAAGCAGTAGATTATGAATTCAGGGTAACAGAATGTTACAGTGTACTTGTTATACATGTTACATGTACTTACAATATCTATCTCTTTATATATAATTTTACATAACTTTGAATGTATTCATTTTAAAGCTGTCTGCCTATAAAATTCCTATCTATAAAAATGCATATTTTTATAGTTGCCAAGAGCGTGGTTCTTTCAGTATTATTTACATCCGTATTTCTTCTGGGTGTCCTGACCTCTTCTTCTATTATCTGTGAATAAAAGCACACCATTATATCAAACCTCTCATATAGTTTCATGTGGTAAGAAGATATATTAAGAATATAAGAATAAGAATATATTTCAGATGGTGTATATGTGACTTTCTGATCACAGTCATTGCTGTGAATCACCAGATGTTGAAAAGAGTCTCAATCTCACCAGCTCTCCTTTCACAGATGATCCACAGAAGAATAACAGTAGGAGTGGTAAATAATGCGATCTCAAGGATGAGTATAATCACTACAGCAAAGACACAGACATGATCAGACAGAGGTTACAGCACAAGACCATAAACAAACTCAATCCATGAAACTGTAAATGATGATACATGAACCAACACTGACAAACAAATGGTGCCGTTCTCAGTGTAATGTACTGTAATGTGTTAAAGACATTTCATACCTCTGAGTGATGCAACTAAGAGGAGAAAAGAGTTGGATCAGACACAGAGATGTAATAATATAGTATCACAAGATAAATATGATTATAGTCAAAGTAACCGACGAACTGATCTCTTCAGAACAGCATTATTTATATTTACAGACTTATAGGGGAATATTCATCCATCATGTCCAGCATTGAGCTGAATATTGTCATGTTTCTTACCCAAGTATGTGACAGTATATCTGACTGAGGTCCTGACGTCTTCTCCTTTAGTAACCTCACATCTCCACTCTGTGTTGTCGTCTTCATCGAGGAGTGTTGTAGTCAGAGAACTGTTACAGTGTTCAGGAGAGAAGGAGATCTGATATCTGGAGTCTGACTGCAGATCCACATCAGTCTTATTCTTCCAGACCAGCTTAACTCCCTCATTATTGAAGAAATAAACACAACTATATCCATAATGTACATACAACTGACAGGAGAGAGTGAAGGAGCGTCCAGGTCTAATCTCAGTCTGTGTGGATGATGGAGAGACTGAAACAGAAATCACACAACAGACATTTATTTCAGTAAACATGCGAGTTCAAAGAGAGAATCATGTTATTTTATCATATAATGAACAGAAACACTGACCATGAAGAACATGCAGATGGACATTGTCATTATTTATCTGTGTATTCTCATGTTGCCTGCAGGTATAATATCCATGATCTTCAGTTGTGGCTTTATAGATGTTCAGAGAGCAGTTAGACCCCAGACTCAGTCTCTCACGTCTCTTTATATCATTCCTCTTCATCAGTTCTTCATATAGTACAACTGTCCCTGAACGTCTTTCTCCATTATATATCCATGTAGTTGATGTGCAGTTAGTAAGATAATTTTCACAGGGCAGAATCACGCTCTCACCATCACTGATGAACACATGGAGATATGTGTGTCCACTGGTGCCTGAGACAGAGTAGATGTGAGTGTTCAGATTGTACATCAGATACTTTTTTACTCTTAAACATGGCTTATAATTACATAGTTATAAGGTAGAGGACAAAAATCTACATGGAACCTTTGCTGACCACATAAATATCAAAGTGAACTTATATTCACCAATCCAAATTAAATCTTCTTTACATAAAAGTCTTTTCCATCAGATGTTTGATTGTAAGAGAGAGACATACATCAGGGCATCCAAATGACAGCATGAATGTCTACAAGGATCAAATCTGACAGACTGTCGTACAAACAATGATCATAATCACATTTTAAATATCTTGTATGACACATGCAGATTAATTTACCTTTGAGAAATGAGCAGAGAAAAATCAGCCCCAGCAAACTCTTATCAGCCATTTTCTGTCTCTGTGTATCTTCATGGTTCATTATTCACCAGTTCTTTTAAACAGCATCAGTTCCTGTGGTCATAACTTCACGTCATCAGCCTACAGTGTTTAGTCCTGAATCTGCTACAGCTGCTACTCAATGACATGAAGTTTTGACCTGCATTACATTTAGATGAAAAATCATGTTTATAAAGTTTTATAAAACCTCAGACAGACAGATAGATAGATCGCAGAGCTTCACAACATTGTAGTTCTTTCCCACACTAAAGACGTTAAGTTTACAGTCTTGTACCTTTTGTCTTTGTCAAGCCAACAACACAACATTATAATGCTTTTAAACAAAGTATCTTAAATGTTGCATGAGAAAGATTGGACAAAAAAAAACTAATTTAGCAGAAACTGAGGAAGTTGCTTCAACATTGTCTGATTCGCTGGGACAGTGTGATATTTCAGGACTTATGACATCAGAAATCCTGACCACAGAAAATACCAGCCAGCGGTTAATCATCGCAGCCAGTACAACAATACATACAGAGGCTTACGTGCAAAACAGTGCAGAAAAAGAGCCAAATATTTTAGCAATATACATGGTCATAATTTACATTAGGTGTTTGAAGAAGAGCTCTGTCTTCATATGTTTTTGAACATTTTAATTCTTGTAGAAGTTTGTAGGGATGTCAGAAGAGACGTTAGGAGACGTCAGCTCTGTTTGAGGGGTAAGAATACATCATTTACCCCTTTTCCACCAAAAAAGAACTGGTTCGGAACTGGTTCTGGTTCAAAGTTGGTTCAAACTTGCGAACCTTCTCGGAACCTGTTTGTTTTTCCACTGACTAGAGCGCCCAGCGAACGACGTCGTTACGTCACTGTGTACGTCGCCATACGTCTTAGCTAGAAACGCTTGCAAGTACAACATTACTTTGGGGTTATCTCTAACTCGTGTACAAGAAGGCTTTAAAAACAATTGAGATATGTAAGTCTTTTAATCTTTTCCTTTGGTATTTAATATTTTATATGTTATGTAGGCCTATACCCATGTCTTGTGTCTTTTTTTTTCCTTTCCATTTATTTGTTCTATATTGTGACTGTTTTCTTCTTTGCTTACATAATGTTTTCAATAAAGAAAATAATTTAAAAAACTAGAAACGCTTGCGCCAACTTCAAGCATAACAATTACAACGGCGGACTACATCGTGTTTCTGCAAATGTCTCTCCTGGCTTTGCAATCCTATATTATGGTCAAAAAAGATGTTTAGAACACATCTAAACCCGCCCCCAGCCCCCGACGTATAAGCATGACGTGGTAAAAGAACGGTTCTAGTCCAGCAAAGAGTTGGTGCCGCTTTGGAACCAGTTTTCCTGGCCGAGAACCGGTTCTTTGGCTGTCGAAACACAAAGAACTGGTTCGCGCGCAGGCACCGGCTCTCAAAATGCTTCGGTGGAAAAGGGGCTATAGATGTGTTTGTTGTGGACCGCTGGATGCTGATATCACAGGAAAGAGAGTCATCAGCGGGTGGAGGAAAGCAGAGGAGAATCATCTCAACAGTTCCTGGGCATCTGAAATGCAGATCTTATTGTTATGAGGATGGAAGGAGAACCCAGGCGCAGACAGGATGCAGTGACTCAACGTTTATTTATACAGAAAACAAGGGAAAACAAAACCCACAAGGGGGCAAAACATGGACAGGACACAGAGTGACTAAACTAGACTAACACTTGACAAACTAGACTATAAACTAACAACAGAAACAGGAACAGTAATATACTAAGACAAAACTCTAACAAGGTACTCACAGGTAAGTTAGCAATGACTCTCACAACATATGACAAAGTCAAACAATGAACCGACACAAAACAGCAGATACAAGGGGATTAAATAGGGAACACTAAAGACGAGGACAGGTGAAACTGACTAGACAATAATGACAAGACGAGGTAACAAGGGGGCGGGGTTACTAGACGAGACAACACAAGCACATGGCCCAAGCAAGGCCACGTGCTTGTACACAAAACATGGATCTGTCATGATTCTGCCACAGGACCAGAGAAATCAAAAGACATGATGGCAGAATCATGACACTTATCATCTTCTTGGTAGTACTGTAACGTCTCAAAAAGGAAGATGCAATAATGCAAGTAAAAGATGTTTATTGGAAGTTAAACAGGAGTGCCAGATCAAGGCAAACACACAAACACTGTGGCTGAAGAGTGGCGCAGGGATCTCGATGGGCAACACGGATGATGGTGGATGTGAGGCTGGAAAATGGTCCGTGAAGTACTGGGTGGGAGAATAAATCCAGATGGGAACACACCGATCACGAAGACGCCAGACAGAACAGGAACGGGAACAACACCGGTGAACTGCACAACGATGTGACAAAGACAAGACGAAACTGTGAACATAAGTAGGCACCACTGATCAGCGGTAGTGATCAGTGACCATCCCCACACTCACAATAACAATCACAAGAGACGAGGAAGAGACAGTGAATTCAAAAATCGTGACAGTATTTCACGTATTTCACGTATTTTCCCTAGGAGGGAGGAGACCCTCCCCCCTAGGAACGCCTCCTGGCGTTCCCAGACGCCCTTACCTGTCGATTGTAATCATCGATAAGGGAGTGATCCAGGATGTCTCTAGCAGGCACCCAACTTCTCTCCTCCAGACCATAACCCTCCCAGTCCGCCAGGTACTGGAGTCCTGATTTGGGAGCTACCTTGTTAGAGACGGAGCTGAGTGGAATGTTCTTGGTTGAAAGCCACACTTTTTGACCAATGACGTATACGGGGGGCTTCGACCGGAGGCGATCAGCCTTAGCCTTGGTGTGCGTGCTGTGACACCTCTGGACGAAGGTTTGGCTTTGGGGATGAAACCCTGAAGATAGACTGACACTCGCTCCCAGTAATTAACAAAACTCTTGCCAAAATTTGAACACAAACTGGGGCCCCCTGTCGGAAACCACGTCCATTGTGAGGCCATGTAAACGACAAACGTGATCCACAACAGTCTCCGCTGTCTCCTTGGCGGAAGGTAATTTAGGCAAGGGAATAATATGGGCCACTTTCGAGAACCGGTCCACTACGGTCAAAATGACCGTCTTGCCCTGGGAGGGCGGCAGGGCCAGGATAAAATCTAGCGTTATGTGGGACCAGGGTCTCGAAGGGACGGGCAGCGGTTGGAGTAACCCATCTGGGGTCTATTGGAAGTCTTACCAGTGGCACAAATCGACCAAGCAAAAACAAAACTGCGAATGTTGCGAGCCATTAATGGCCACCAGAATCGTTGCTTGACCAAAAAACTGAAGCGGTTAACTCCTGGATGACAAGCCACATTAGAACAATCCCCCCAATGAATAACGTAAGACCGTAATCCCTCCGGCACAAACAAACGATTCGGTGGACAGTCGGGCGGAGGCGTTACCCCTTCTCGACCTCCCATGTGAGTGTGGAGACAAATAGGTTCTTGGGTAAAATGCACTCGGGAGTCGACGGGCGATTGGAATGGTCAAAAATGCATGATAAAGAATCGAGTTTGATGTTTTTGGAACCCGGGCGGTACGAGAGAGAAAAATCAAAATGACCGAAAAAAAGTGCCCATCGAGCCGGCATGGAGTCTTTTGGCGGTTCGGGTATATTCCAAGTTCTTGTGATCGGTCCAGATGATAAAAGGGTCCCCCGACCCTTCTAACCAATGACGCCATTCCTCCAACGCTAACTTGACTGGCAACAACTCTCTGTTACAAATGCCATAGTTACGTTTGGCAGGCGATAAACGATGGGACAAAAACGCGCAAGGATGCATCTTATCGTCTGTGGAAGAACGTTGGGAAAGTACTGAGCTTACCCCCACCTCTGACGCGTCGAACTCCACCACGAACTGACGTGAAGGATCAGGGGCTATCAAGATGGGAGCCGAAACAAAGCAGCCTTTCAGTTTGGTGAATACAGCCTCAGCTGTATCGGACCACCTGAACGTAGTCCTGGGGGAGGTCAAGGCAGTCAATTGGCGATAGAAGATAGAAATTGGCATACCCCAGGAGCCTCTGTAGGGCCTTACGGGAATCTGGACTTGGCCATCTTGGACTTGGGGATCCATACGTACTCCCTCAGATGAGATGATGTAACCTAAGAAAGGAACAGATTGTGCATGAAAAGTGCATTTCTCCATCTTGACCCATTCTCTAGCAATCTTTGAAGCACTCGCCGGACGTGCTGCACATGTTCCTGGAGAGAAGACGAAAAAATCAATAGGTCGTCAATATCAATACAAGGTTGCAGAGAACCATCCTTCTTCCCCACAAAAAAGAATCCCGTCCCCGCTGGAGCAGAAAGCGAATATAAGTTGCCTTTAGGCAGAGACTTACCTGACAGTAAATCTATGGCACAGTCGTAGGGTCGATGCAGAGAGAGAGAAGCAGCACGGGACTTACTGAACACTAACTTCAGGTCGAGGTACTCAACGGGCATGTTTGATAAATCCACTGCCTCCTCCTGAAACACAGAACCAGACACAGATGAACAAGCAGACACTAGACAGGACTCATAACACTGATTGCTCCATGTAGAAATGGAACTCTGACGCCAGTCCACTCTGGGGTTGTGTTGGGTTAACCAGGGGTGACCAAGAACAATGGGTGCAAGTGGAGAATTCATGAGAAGAAATTACAATATTTCGGTATGGTTGCCTGATGTGGTGAGTGTAATGGGTCCGGTAGTGATCGAAATGTTAGGGAGTTCTTGACTATTGAGGGCGTTGACAGATATCTTGTGGGTAAGTGATGTGTTCGGGAGCGGGATCTGAAGTCTGTGAGCAAGTTTAAGGTCCATGAAGTTACCTTCTGCTCCGGAATCCAACAGGGCTTCACAGTCGAGCATGTAGGTTGCTCATCTCAGTCTTACCGGGAGGAGCGTGGACGATGATGAGTTCTTCTCGGCGGAGATCCCACCAGATAGTAGCCCCACTGTTACTATCGGGCTTGCCCTTTTACTGGACAGGCGTGTAGAAAATGGCCTGCTCCCCCACAGTAGAGGCAGAGAGGCAATCTCCCGCCTCTCCTTCTCCTCCCGGGAAAGCCGAGCTCTCCCCACCTGCATGGGCTCGTGATCGAAGACGGGGTTGACCGTGTCCCCGCCGCTGGTTCGTAGGCTCTCAGCGCCCCCCTGGTGGTCTGTTAGGAAGTACGTGTTGTTCCATCCTGGTTAATTGGGCGTCAACCCTCAGGGCCAGCTCAATCAGACCATTCAGACTCGTCAGGAGGTCCAGGGCGTAGATCTCCTTTTGGACACGGTCAGCCAGCCCACGCAGGAATACGTCCCACTGCACCTCCTCGTTCCATTGGCACTCTGCTGCCAAGGTACAGGACTCTATGGTATAGTCTGACACAGAGCGGTCACCTTGACAAAGGTGAGTTGGCGAGTATCCTGACCGCCTCTCTCCCCGCCACCGCCCGGTCAAACACTCGCCTCATCTCCTCTGAGATTGCCTGAAACAAGGTGCAGCATGGATCCTGGTTCTCACACACCACCATTCCCCAAAACGCCGCTCTTCCAGTCAGCAGCGTCAGAACAAATGCCACTTTCGACCTGTTGGGGAATTTCATCTGTCTCATGTAGAAGTCTATGTTCTGTAATGTCAAGCAGAAAACTAGGTCACAGAAAACTGGGTCACAGGGATAAGAGAATGGAAAAGTACCCCAAAAAAACCTGTAGAAGGGATGGAGGTGTTGGGAAACACTGGGAGAGAAACATATTATATAAAATGTTTCAGATGTTCCACCAATAGAAGAGGGGCAAAAAATAAGAGATAGATATGATGATACTCATTGGGTGCCTAGCGATAAGAAAAAGGTATAAGACTTGAAGGCTGACCACTGTAAGTCAGATGGCATGCTGGCATCTCACTTTGTTGAATTGTTCAATAAAGTTAATTCTTCTGAGACCTGGAACTTCGACTCTGAAAGATTTATTTGAGACCTGAACCGAAGACTTTAAATCTGCCACTTTTGACCGTTCACTGTTGAAGGTCCTGGGTTGCAGCGAAAAATGCATGGAACATCTGGTTAAGAAGGCTCTGCAGTAGCTGGAAAAAGTAGGGCCATGATACAACGGAATGGTTTAAACAAACAGTCGGGGTTAGACAGGGTTGCAAATGTCTCCAGATCTATTCAACCTGTCTCTGGAACACATCATGAGACTTGCCCTAGATGGACAAAACATGGAAAATGTCGGAACCAGTGTCGGCGGAAGGCAGCTCAGCAACTTAAGATTTGCCGACGACATTGGTCTCATAGCTGAAACTCTGCAAAATAGCCAAGTATTAATCGATCGCGTAAACGAGGCGAGCAACAGGTTCGGACAAGAGATCCACAATACAAAGACTGAATGGATGCGGGTAAGATCAACACCTAAAGAAGGCGAGGTAATTGAACAACAACACGTCTTGCTGAGAGGAGAACTGCTCACGGAAGTAAAGACCTTCAAGTACCTGGGAGCAACAATAGCTGCAAATGGAGACTGTATGCAAGATATTCGCATCAGAACTGCGACAGCACTCAGTTCAATAGCCGATCTCCAAAAGACATGGAAAGGTAGAGGAATCCGTATACATACCAAGATGTGCTTGTATAAAGCACTGATCCAGCCAATAGCGCTATACGGCTGTGAAACTTGGACCCTTAAAAAAGCGGAAGAGAAAAAA
The DNA here is from genome assembly GCA_031834385.1 of Semotilus atromaculatus. Classification (NCBI taxonomy): domain Eukaryota; kingdom Metazoa; phylum Chordata; class Actinopteri; order Cypriniformes; family Leuciscidae; genus Semotilus; species Semotilus atromaculatus. The sequence continues at coordinate 33,817,513 of JAULUF010000052.1, read as the reverse complement.
CTCCTTGTATTCGAAATGGCTGCCCTGAGGAAGATACTCAGGGTTAGCAGATTAAACAAAATCCGTAACGAGATAATACGACAGCGTATGGGGTGCCATCAAACGATTGTGCAAGTAGTACATGAGAGGCAACATAGGTGGCTAGGGCATGTGCTGAGAATGAACGAAGACCGTATAGCGAGAACGGTACTACAAGGAAAAGTAGATGGTAAACGAAAACAAGGAAAACCAAAGGCCACATGGATAAGATCGTTCGAATATCGGACAAGTATGAGTTTACACCAGGCATCAATTGTGGCACGGGACAGAAATATTTGGAGAGAACTAGGTAAACGTATTGGAGCCCACGTCGGACTCACCAGCTGAGTGCTGATAAGGCGTAGAAGAAGAAGAAGCAGTAGCTGGGTTCTCCTGAATAAGCCTCAGGAACAGGTAGGCGAGGTTCTGACTGAACAGGCGCCTCCGGTGGTGTGGGTTGAACTGGCGGTGTGGGTTGTGCAGCGGGACCTCTCAGATGTTGGAGATGCTGGGTTAACTCGGACTCAGTACACCTGCGCCACTAGAGCCTGCACCGCCTGACCCGTGTTCGTGAGACTCTCTTCCTGTGCATCCATCCGTGTAATGCTGCGGGAGATTCATTTATCCAGACTGATCGACGATTCACTCGCTGCATCAATGTCCGGTCACATCGTTCTGTAACGTCTCAAAAAGGAGGATGCAATATTGCAAGTAAAAGATGTTGTTAACACTTTATTTTGATGGTCCCATTTGAACATTCTATTGACTATAAGTAACTTTGCAACTATATGTCAATTAACTCTCATTAGAGTATTAGTAGACTGTCTGCTTAAAGGTTGTATCAGTCATTTCAGGCCCAAAAAAGGCCGAAACATAAATGATCACATTCACCTAATCTTTCCTAACGATCCGCTAGCTGCCCGCCCCATAAGCATGCCGTCCAAAAACCGCGTTTCTGTAGGCAGCCTAGGCTCTGAAATCTGCAGACAAAACAAATGGGTACAACCACCACTCAAAACCAAAACAAACAGTGTTTCAACCAATCACCGACAGGGGCGGGTGTTGTGAGGTTTTGAGCTTGTGCACGGCTGGACGGGAAGTCGGAGCTCCTTCAACAGACACTCTACTGACTATAAGTAACTTTTCAACTACATGTCAACTTATTCTGACCCTAACCCTACCAGTCTACTAATAGTCTACTAAAACTCTAATGTATTAGTAGACTGTCTTCTTAAAGAGTTAGTAGACCAGTGATGCGCGGGTCAGTGTATAAACAATCCGCACCCGACTGACGTTTTCAACTAACCCGCCCCCAACTTGGACCGCAAAAAAAGAAAAGGAAAATATTGTACCCGACCCGCTTCCTGACCCGCAATTTTTTAAAGTAGTAAGTGCTCATCGTTTAAAAGTAGCCTATTAAAATGGTACAATGGCATTGCTCAGTTCAACGTGTTGGGCAATCGGGTATTTTGTCCCGCGGCAGTATTTATTCAAAAGTTAATAACGCTCAACATTCAAAAGGTAAATAAAGATTTCCCAATTGTATTAGTAGGCTTAGGCTTTTGCCACGTGGATGCCCAATTGAAGCTCTCACGAGCACAAAATGCAGGCATAGAATATGTAAATAAGTCTTTATTAACGCATTTTAGATGAATAAAAACAGGTAGGCTAAGCCAAAGACTGAGGCTATAATATCCATAAATAAATGTTCACAAATACCCATGAAAGTAGAAGTGAAAACTGAAACACACAGTAAAATTAACCTTATTTGTGTATTTGCGGAGCTTCCACTCCCCAGTCTTCACCTTTTCTCTGCCGCCTCCATCTCTACCTCCAGACTGAGCTCGTGCGTCATCTTCGCGCCAGTTATTCAGCCAATAAAGTGTAGTGTAGACCTATGTATTTCATAGAAAATTGAGTCTAGTACTATATAAATTACAACGGTTTAACTGGCATCTTTATTTCAAACGACCTGACCGACCGCGACCCGAATATCATTAAAAATATTTTTGGATGACTCCGCGGGTGACCGCAGGCACAAATGTGTTAAAGGGACCATCAAAATAAAGTGAAACCCATCCTTCTTCCCCACAAAAAAGAACCCCGCCCCCGCTGGAGCAGAAAGCAAATATAACTCGGACCGCAGCAAACGAGCCCAGTGGAAAAGCCACCATGGTGTCGGCCCAGAACCGGATGCCTTACTGCCCCCATCAAAGTTTTTTTGATAAAAATAATAATAATAAGAAGAAGAAGTGTCATTGGGACACATCTAAGTACACTGATGCCCCAGTCTATCTCTGCCATACTTCTTCCAACAGCAGAACGGAGGGATCTGGAGCGTTCACTTTCATGCGTCCAGTGTTAACACGGTTGGAATGTTGCAAACCATATTCTTTTGTTCATCTCATCTCGTCATCATGAATGTTATTCTGCAGATCTGCAGCAACGTGTGAACTTTTATAAAAATATGACCTGCACAATAGTAAAAACATTAATTATTAAATATGCTTATTTTTTTAGTAATATTTGTTTGAAAAGTCAAAATTTAATGAAAACTTCCACACACACACACACACACACACATATATATATATATATATAATTATTTAAAAATTTTGACCAACTTAACGTAATATAAATACTGGGAATTATTTGGTTACTGTCTGTGGTAGAAAATTTCAACTGAATATTAATCTAACCATGTTTTAACATTTGACCTTGTTTAACATGCTAAATCTCTGAAACAATGTTCTGAGACGTTCTGTATTTTAGATAAATGTATGTGTGTCAAACCCCTGACTGTGCAGACTTTGTGTATAAATAACGAATATGGGAAATGAAACTAGACAGATGACATATGTTAGAACTTGTGAGCAATGAAGTAATCGTTAAAACAAATTCTTTACCCAGTAACAGAAGAGACTGACCAATCAGATTAATGTCATTATGCCGTAACTCCCTATTGTATAAAAACTGTTGTATCCGTGTTTTCGGTGGGATTCTCAATGGAAGTTGTCTGAGATCCTCCGGGCATGCTTATTGCTACTTCTTAGGAGATCCTCTGAGAACTGCTCGAGGACTCCTGGCCGTAATAAAGAGCATTCAAAGGACATTTGCTGAAGTCTGTCTGTCATTAAAGCTGTGCAGCAAGAACAAGCTTTAATATTCATAATTTCCACAAGATGTCACAGACTGGTTGTGTAAAACACACGAAGACAAAGGAGAATAAGAAAAATCGTCTTTAATGACAAGCTCAGGAGATCAGACAGAAAAACCAAACTAACACAACTTAACAATGACGAGAATGGACAGAGAATGAGGGAGAGCACGGTATAAATCATGCAGCAAACAAAGGGAACTAATTGATGAACACCAGGTGAACTGAGCAATGATCAAAGGAACAAACTAGAAACTAGCTCACAGAGAGACACAATCAAACAGAACATACATATTACAGTTACATGGTTAAAGTCTTCTTTTACAACCACATTTCCAGAAAAGTTGGCACATTTTGCAAAATGCAATAAAATCAAGAATATGTGATTTGTCAATTCTCTTTAACCTTTATTTAACTGGAAAATATACAAAAAAAATATTTCCAATGTTTGACCTTGAGTGTATTTTGTATATTTAAACATGATGGCTGCAACACACTCCAAAAAAAATTGGGACAGAGGCTAAATAAAAGTGAAAAGATTACAGAACAGAGATTTTATTGCATTTTATCAAAATGTCCCAACTTCTCTGGAAATCGGGTTGTAATTCACGTCTCAAAAGCCTTCTATAACTTATTCTTTGTTAATAACTTGTGCTGATTCTCGACCACACGGGTTCATCAGACCTTCAGGACTTCATCCTGCCTCCAGCTTTTGCTCCTCTGATGGCAGAATATGTCACTTTATCATCAGACTGAACCTGAGTGAGCGACACACACAGTCAACCACCATGACAGACTTTATTACAACACCGTATTGACAAATCTTTCTGAGAATCAGATTTAGCATTGAGTATTTAAACACCGCAGTTTCGACAGTCTGCCACTCATGATGTCAGTGTTATGAAGAAAGATATTTACAGTCTATTGTTAGGAGAAGTTAAAATAAATGCCTGATTATCTGTCAGCACACATACACAGTACACAGACATGGAAGAAAAGGACCAGATTAATTTACTCACATTGTGTCTTTCAGTAAATGTGTTTCTGGACATAATGACCTCAGCATAAGCCACATCATCTGTGTTCTCCTAAACATCAATAGAAACATGTAATGTGTAGACAATAGTGTAACTAATTTTTTATTAGTTTTATTTAAAAGGAGCTGTATGTAAGAAATTTATTTCAATTAATCATACATTTTCCCTGATATGTCACTAGACATTAAGAAATCATGTTCATTTCAAATACTTATATCACTGACAACAGTAGTCCGGCCAGGATATTGTCATTTAAAAAGTGAAGTTGCAGCCCTCAACTGATGTTGATGATGTCATGTTGTGTTTTGGTCTGAGCTACACCATCCACCGATCCACCAATCACGGAGTCAGTAGAGTTGGGGCGTCCGGGTTGCCAGCTCTGCTCTAGATCCCACAGCTGCAGATACAAACGTGTCGGAATCGGATCCTGCAGCATATCTGGCAACCTCGAGTCAGTAATTTGAAAGTGATTGCAGTACCAGTTTTGGCCACAATCTTGCATACGGCTCCTTTAATAAAAATGTATTTTATAACTATTGTTCAGTTAAAGTGTACACAACCAATTAATGTGTAAATTAAAGTGCTTAATATGTATACTGTGTATGTAAACATTTCGGTCTAAAAATGCGTTAAAATAACATTTATTAGGGTTTCTTCCATGGTTTCTTCAACGGTAGCATTTTTTACAGTTGCTGGGTGATGACGTCATAAAAGGGAGTAGCAACTCGTAAGCCCCCTTCACACAGCGCGTTGATCCCGGGAAATTGCCAGAACGCCTTCTGTGTGAACGCAAACACGAAAATAATTTAAGTGTAGACAAAAGCTTTCATGCAGGATCTGGGTGCTTGCTGTGTGAAAAATCAATCGATAAACGCATATGGCAAAGGAAGTGCATTTAAACTCGCTTCAGCGCGTATTTATGTGGGAGGCGCGTGCACGCGAAGGGGAGTGTGATTTGTCCGGGAGTCGGAAATCGGTACAACGCTGGGGAGATAGTAACATTGCCGTGATCAGTCCCAGCTTTTGCTGGCATCTACTGACATAACGCGATATTGCCTGTGCTAAAACGCAACTAATTAACGATGCTCATTGTCAGAAAGAAAAAGAGAGATCGATGTCCCTATCGCTGTGTTTGACAGGTGTTTGTGTGGGCTATGCCACCCAGTGGGATCAGCAGTGGAGTGTGTGCTGCCGTGAGCTGAACGCGTTCTGGAGTTTAGTGGAGCAGCTCGACCCGCGACCGGCAAGTCTGACGAGCCTCACGCAGCATATCCTGTTTTTTTGACGCATGCCTGAACCCGTTTGTTTTGTGAATAGCTTACTCTCATTTCAGGCAGGATCACGGTTCTCGTGAAGCCAGCACACACGAGTATGTTTACAATTGAGTTATTTCATTCATCACTTCTGAATTAAAAAAAAAAAACAATATAACTGCTAGCCTACTTTTCGTTGACTAACGTGAACTCTAGGCTTGGAGTCCCTTTTATGACGTCACGCCCAGTCTAGTGGAAGGGAGCGGGAGTGCTTAAAACCACTGTAAAAGTACATTTCGGTATAAAAGAAACATACAAAACAATGGTGGGCGGTTCTTATCTTTATGTTTAATAAGCACATTGCATTATCTTCATAAAAATTTTTACCTGCAATTTACACTTTAAAATATATAGTAGTGTATAGCTAAGATAATGTTCATTCTTCTGCTCATGGGTCAAATGTGTGTAAGTGTGAATCTCTGAGCTGTGATCATTAGTGTTGTTCACTTACATGGACATCAGCAACTGGAGGGGTCACCGGGGTCACCGGGGTCAAACTGCTGATCGCCATAGATTCAGATCTCGCCGTCGACGAGCCACTGCAGCGGAACGAGTGACCTGATCAAGGGACGCAGCACCTTCAACCTGACGCCGCCTTTCCCTGAATCGCCGGATGGCCGCAGGTTAACGAAGTCAGGTTAAAAGAAGCCCTTATCCTTTTGCCATCCTTCTGCGACACGCTAGATATAAAAGAGCAAATTTCTCAGCGGCGTTGTTTCAAATGCCTCGCTCCACCTGCTCTCCGTGCAGATTCTCTTTGAATGAAGTTGACGGACACACAGAGTGCACTCAATGCCTGGGACTCGCCCACGGAGAGACAGAACTCAACAAGGACGGCTGCCCTCGCGGCTAGCCCTCCTCACGAAACCACCTCACCAGTGCTATTTTCGCAGACGGATTTATGTCCCCCGTCTCAAGTGGCAGGACTCGTCTCATTCGGTGCGTCTGAGGAGGAAGGCGATGACAGCCTTTCCCTGGCTGCATCTGAGGCTGAAGACTGGCCAGGTTCGACAGTTGACCCCGCCTCTCATTCCCAAGCCAGCGGAGACGGTGTGAGAACGAGCATGGATGCAAAACACTTGCGTGTTCTCACTAAAGTCAACAAGGGCCTTGACATCGAGTGGTCTCCGCCACAGGAGCCCACTTGAAGCCACCTTGACGGATGGTTCTTGCCGTGGCGTCAGCAGACCCCTCGTCAGAGACCAGCGCCCTGCTTTCCCGAGGTGCACGATGGCATAGGCGCGCCCCTTACTCGGCTCGTCTTAAGACTTCAACATCCACAGTGCTCTCTGTTATCAACGGCGCTCAGGAAAAGGGTTACAGCATGTTACCCCCCCCCAGAGGAAGCTGTGGCCGCGCACCTCTGGCCGCACACCTCTGCCCGCCCACCTCTAGTGGATGGAGAACTAGAGCAGCTCATCCATCCAAGCCCTGCCGAATTACATCAGCCATCGCTGGCCGAGCTTACTCCGCCACCGGCCAGGCTGCATCGGCTTTGCACACCATGGCAATCCTCCAAGTGTTTCAAGCCAAGCTCCTCCGTTCTATGGATGAGGCTGGCCCAGATCCTGAGGCCTTTGGGGACTTACGCAGCGCCACTGACTTAGCCCTGTGGCCACCAAAAAAAACACCACCCAGGCGATCGGCGGAGATCAAGGACGGAGATCAAGGACGTGGACAGAACCGCCTTCCTCGATGTCCCGATTTCCAACACCGGCCTCCTCGGACCAGCGGTGAAGGGATTTTCTTAGTCCTTCACTGAGATTCCCACTGCCATTCTTGAGATTCGCCTTCGAGGGGCGGGCTTATCAATATATATGGTCCTTCCGTTCGGTCTGTCTCTAGCACCACGTGCGTTCACGAAATGCATGGATGCTGCGCTGGTCCCCCTGAGACAATGGGGAATGCGCATCTTGAACTACCTTGATGATTGGCTCTTTCTGGCCCAATCGCGAGGCAAGTTGCTAACTCACAGATCCTGGCTCCTCAGCCATCTAGAATGCCTGGGTCTTCTTGGGAACAGTTATAGACTTGAGACAGATGACAGCGCGGCTCTCACCGGACCACGCTCTCACAATTCAGCAGCTGGTTGCGTCGTTCAAAGCGGGTTCTCACAGATTCTCTGGGCCTTATGACCTCCACGTCATCAGTACTCCAATTAGGCCTACTGCATATGCGTCCTCTGTAGCACTGGCTGAAACATTGGGTACCGCGGTTCGTGCTCCGGCCACTTACGTATCAAGATGGGTCATGGCTGCATCAAAGCCCTGACCCCTTGGAAGCGCACCGACTGGTACCAGTCAGGTGTGGACATGGGAGTGGTGTCGAGAAGGAAAGTGTTCTCAACAGATGCCTTCAATCTGGGTTGGGGGGCAGTGTGCGAGGACAGGCCAATCTCTGGCCTTTGGTCGAGCTCTGAGAAACGCCTACATATCAACTACCTCGAAATGAGAGCGGTTCAGTTTGCCCTGGAAGCTTTCCTCTAAGAGCTGGCAGGACACCACGTCTTGGTCCGCACTGACAACATGTCAGTGGTGTCCTATATAAATCACTAGAGCGGCCTCAGATCGGCCAGCGTTGACTCCTCCTCCTTTGGGCACATGCCAACCTGCGCTCACTAAGAGTGGTACACGTACCGGACATCCTGAACCAGGGTGCGGACATGCTGTCCAAAGACAACGTTCCCCCAGGGGAATGGTCTCTCTACCCTCAGACGGTTCGCATGATCTGGAGCACCTTCGGCAAGGCAGAGGTAGACCTCGTCGCCTCAGAAGAAAATGCTCACTGCCCGATATTCTACTGGCCCAGCCGCCCCCTTTATGCGTTCCCTCCAGTCTCGATGCTCCCACAGGTCATCAAGCGGATCAGGGACAACAAGTGCCTAGTCCTCCACATAGCCCCTTTCTGGAGATCCAAAACTTGGTTCCCAGACCTGGCAGAACTGCTGAAATGTATGGCCCCTCAATGGGTACCCAGGGACCTCCAAGAAGGAGTAAAAAAAAAAAAACATTTTGGGGGAGTTGGGGGAAAACAACATTTATTTGCAATATAATCTTTTGTGACATCATAAATGTCTTTACTGTCATTAATTTTTTATCACTTTACTGCATCCCTGAATAAATAAAATTTTATTTTATATTAATTTGTTACAATGTATATGTATTTTATTTATATATTATATTTTGGTAACACTTATTAGTTAACACTTATTAGTTAACATTAGTTAACTATCTTAGTAAACATGAACTAAGAATGAACACTACTTCTTCAGCATTAATTAATCGTAATATTAATTTCATAATTTACTAATAAATTATTAAAATCAAAGGTTGTATTAGTTAACATTAGTTAATGCACTGTAAACTAACATGAACAAACAATGGATTTGTATTAACTAACATTAACAAAGATGAATAAATACTGCAACAAATTTATTGCTCATTGTTAAAGTCAGTTAATACATTACTAATGTTAACTAATGAACCTTATTGTAAAGCGTTACCGATATATTTTATAATTTGCATTTTAATTATTTATGCATTTTTTCCTTTTCTGTTATACATTATAACATGTCCTGTGCAACAGAGCCTCAGTGTCCCGCTCTCTCTGTGTCCAGATGTTCATCAAGAAAGCGGAGTGACTGATGTTCATCAACACTGTGTGTGTGTGTCGAGCAGTGGCGGCTCCTGGTCTTTCAAACAAGGGAAGCTCATTTTCGGCCTACATTATAAACTTGTCCATTTATTTTAAAGTAAATTCTGCCCTACGTTCCTTTTCGAGAAAATGCACTGTGACCCTGTCATACCAACTAGGCGTCTTTTCCAGTGACTTCACCAGTGTTTTCTCAATGGCCAGCAGAGCTAGGCTGCTTAAACGGCCTTGGCCCATTGTGTTCACAACAATGAATGTTGAGGGTTCTCAACCCTGATCCTGCCCATGCAACTTAATCTTGCACATGCACTCACATGTTCATTGCTCTTTTCATGTCTTTTATATGCCCTGTTAAAGTTAGACAGTTCTCCAAAACCCACCTTTGACCAAACAACACATCCGTGAGATGGTTTCATCAAGAGGCATGGCCAGCAGTACATTTTATTTGTCACAGCACTTCCAGTCAGCCAGCTAACTTTGTCATACCAGGAGAGCTGAAAAGACCTGTTATGTTTCCCTATCTTTTGCACTAAATCAATCTTCTTAGGTGTTGATCTGCCCTGCTGTTTAATTCTAATTTTTTCCTCATAAGGAAGACTTTCAAATGGCTTCACCAAAATCAGGTCGACAATATTAGCACTGTCTGCCATCGTGCGCAGTTTCACCCATACGACGCTAGCCTAGCCTACTGTATAAATGAATGAATGAATGAACGATCTAAAAAAATCTATTAAACTTGGTAAAACTGAAACAAGGAATGTGGTGTATAATTGTGTGAAATGTATTATGCAAATTGACTAGCAATTTCGCCAAAGAAATATCCAGAAATAAGTTGCTGCAGTTTGTCTTTCGACTACACTTGAGAAATCCGCGACGGGACTGAGGCTGAGCGCGAAATAGCTTCAGCGACTTCTTATAGTACAGATTCGCTGTCAGTCAAAAGGAGATGCAGTCTTTTGACAGATCCTCCAATCATCACGCGGAAGCCCGGCGTCCGGGCCAGCCCACTTCTCTATTCACCCCAGAGACGCCGGGCGTCCGTGGGCGGGACATAATCGCAGCTTTTATCCAATGACCGTCTAGTTTCGGAGCACTGAAAAAAACTTTTCAAAGCAGCCCCATTGAAGTCAATGGACGCCCGGCTTCAACGGGGAAATGCACTGTGATGCTGCGGGAATGTATGAGAAGGAAATCGAGTCAGCCGACCTGTAGATGATTCTGAATGAACTCGTTTTCGAGATGAACGTGTTCTAACGCATTTTTAGTCAATAAATTGTTTACACAATAGTACATATTTGACCATTATTTTTTTGACATCATAGGGGAAGCCGAGCTTCCCTTGCAGTCTTAAAGAAATCCCCACTGGTGTCGAGCTCTCTCTGGTGCAGGACCTGCTCTCTCTCTACTGCACACACACACCGGTCCTGTAGCGCCACCCGCTGGACACAGCAGAGGACCACACACACACACACACACAGAGAGAGAGAGAGAGAGACTGATGATGATGATGATGATGACGCTGTCTTTTCTAAACTGTATTTATATGTACATAAGCTCATGGTTGAGTTCTGTGATACACTGGTCTGTCGTCACGGGCTCTGGACGCTCTCGCCCGTTTCACACACACTTGGACTTCAACTAAAGCTGCTTCTGGATGGGAGGACTCTTCTTAATTTCCTACTCGAGATTTGATTTTCAAAGTTCAGTTTGTGTTGTACATTAGTTGGCACATGCTTCTGTTTAGGCTACTCCAAATGGTGTGTTGTTGTATTTATGAAAAGTAGGCTACACGCGCTAGCAACCCGATCACACTCAATGCGTCTCTATAGCACGCATTGGTGTTTATCGTGCAATTTATACGCCAAAATTCGTTTTTACATGCATATGATACACATGGGTAGGTTTAGTAGTGGTGTGTGGTGCGTATCTATTATACGTTTGGGTAGGATTAGTGGTGTGGGGTGCTTGTGTAGCCTATATTACACGTGAAAACTGCGTATCATATGCACGTAAAAACTAATTTTGCCGTATAAATTGCACGATAAACACAATGCGTTTTATAGAGACGGATTTTCATGAGATTAGTTCTGCACAGGCGTGTGTTTCAGTCCGTCCACAGTGAGGAAGAGGAGCGTTTATTGTAACTAGAGAATGCTGCTGAACTCTTCTTATAATTAAAATCTAATCAAGAGGAAACCTTCACAACATTTCATTTATACAGATACTTTTATTATTATTATCATCATTTTTGGTTGCACTTTATTGCAAGGTGAGTTACATTGTACTCATATAAGTACTGAGTGATGTTAATGAAGAGTTGGTTTGGTTAATTATGCATAATTTACTGTTATTATTATAGGGTCATTCTGTTTCAAATCAACCAGATTTGATCATATTTTGTCTGAAGAAAGACAAACATAAATATTGATGAAAATCAAAACATTAAATGTCACAGATTTACTGAGTAATCCAGAATTTTGTAGAGGAGGGAAAAAGTTTAAATTTTCACCCGAGATTTGGAGCCAATGTATACAGTGGTGTAAACATGACTTTAGATAGATGGCAGCATCATTATTTTATTATGCCACAGATATTGGCTGGTCTATTAGTGAAATCTGTGGACTTTTATCAATCTTCATTAAATATGCCAATGGTGACAGTTCAAAAATGAGAAAGAAGCAGTTTTTTTGCCTCAAGTTTGCATGCCTGTAACTCAAGAAGTATTAAAGATATCTTAATATCCTTTTAAATTCTGGTTCTTAACAAACTTTTCCTTTGGTATCTTCATTTTAAAGGCTCTCGATGGTCCAACCCCATAATATGGAGATCTTCATGCAGCTCCATCAGTGCACTGGTCAACTGCACACATTATAGTGGTCAAACAACAAATGTGGGTCCCTTTTCACATACAGCTGATTATTCTTTTCTTTTAAAGAGAAATATCTGAACAACAAATAATGTTGAAACTAGAAATGTTTCTTATGTCCCTCTATCAAAAGATAGCTAGTTTCAGTGTTATCTGTTCCTCAGAGATTCTTCTTTAAACACAATAACTATCCGCTGTTTAGAAAATTAAAATAGAAAATAAATCTGGTTCTTGACCATTGAAAATAAAATTCAACTATTTGAACACGAAGCTGCTTTGAGATCCTGGGATTGAACTATATCCTGATAAAAATAAAGATTACAAAAGAAAAGTTAATTAAGAATATTAAGATATCTTTAATACCTTTAGAGAAACATTCAGACAAGTTCAATGCAATTGAGCTGATAGAAAACACAAAATACATTTCTATTTTTTAACAGTATGTGTTGCTCAGATATTCCTCTTTAAAAGAAAAGAAGAATCAGCTGTTGTTGACCACTATAATGTGTGCAGTTGACCAGTGCACTGATGGAGCCGCATGAAGATCTCCATATCTCTGGGGTTGGACCATCGAGAGCCTTTAAAATGAAGATACCAAAAGAAAAGTTTAGGAACCAGAATCTAAAAGGATATTAAGATATCTTTACTTCTTGAGTTACTTGAGGCAAGTGCTTTTTGCCATTTTTGAGCGGTCACTGTTGGCATATAGGCTAATGCAACAAAGATTGAGTCAAAGATTTCACAAAAGATCTACAAATCTAATAGGCTAATAAAATAATGATGCTGCTGTCAATAATGATTTGGCTCCAAATCTCAGGTGAAAATCTCTACAAAAAATGGCGGATTAGCCTACTCAGTATACACAAATGTGATTTTCATATTTTGGCTTTCATCACTATTTATGGTTGTCTTTCTTCAGAAAAAAATATGATCAAAATGAAAAATGTGATCCGGGAACGGAATGACGTGTAATACGTCACCTTAAATATTAAAAAGCGTTACCTCATCTTTACTCCTCCGTCAGGTGTGTTTTTAAGACGTGTTTCCCTCTTCCTGCTGAATGAGGAACATTGACGTTCTCAGGGTTATGAGCAAACGTTCCTCCAGTAACGATAATAGAAGATCATTCAAAATCTTCATGTTCTCAAAACATCCCTCATGGAATGTTTTTTTATGAAACGTTTTATTTGGACGTTCATCTAGCGGTTTTTAAATGTTTCAGAACGTTCAGAGAACATTCGAAAGTAGCGTTCCCGTAATAACACGATGAAACAGAAGTTCCCTTAACGTTCACATCACTGTTTTGAATGTTCAGAGAATATTTCCATAACGGATCCTGCCCTGCCAGAAACACCCGTTCAGCTTTTACTGTCTATGGTTCAGCTCAGTGTCTATAGTGCACTCACTGGTGTCCACACTCAGTTTGCTGTCTAATAATAGAAATAATTCATATGCAATCAGATAATACACAAATTTGCCAAGGGTTCTGATATTTATTCATTCATGGTATTTATACACCAGTCACGTGACTCGCGTCGCTTCATCGGTTTCTCTTGATTGGCCCGTTTGATCCATGAACTCAGATTAACATGTGATTTTAATAAAGTCAAAGTCCAAACTTGACTTCAGTGTTTATTAAACAGCAAAGCAGGAGAGAGCACAACCGTACACTTTTAGACTTTCTCAGTGTGTGTAAACCTACTTAGGGTGCAGAGTATTTATTTTTTCCCTCATTAATTTCACACACAATGTGGTTCTCTTACGAGAGGTTCTCTCGTATTGCGTAAGCTAGCTTACGCTACGGGAAAGATTCAAAGATTCTGAGAAACTGAAGCCAAAAAATTATCCTATAATTTTGTATCTATTGTCAACGCAGTTCAACTGCAGCAGAGCATGAGCGGGCTAGCTAGCAGCTCATTGGCTCGCTCACAGGGAACTGCTTAAGCCTATGAGGAGACGCGATTGAACTCTCGTCCAATGAGAGTCGACATGCTCTCTAGGGGTCGACCGATATGCGTTTTTCAGGACCGATACCGATACCGATTATTACAGGTCAAGTAGACCGATAACCGATATTTTGAACCGATATGTGTCTAGTGTAAAAATAAAAATTTATGTCAAAATTAAGAATAAAAAGGCCTCTGACAAAGACTCTTTAAATTCTTTTAACCATATATTTAATTCTGAGAACTGTTAATAATGAGAACATTAATATTAATAATAATAACAACAACATAAAAAGTGCAGCTTGGGGAAAGGGAAGTATTGGCTTCAATAATTTACAAGTTAGAAATGTAGGCTGTGTGTAATAGCTTAACCTCTCATTATTTTCTGATGACTAAAACATAGCCTAAAATAAAAGAGATGACTATTCAATTTGTCTAATGCACATCAATTGATTTACAAAAAAAGCACTCTATATATATATATATATATATAGGCAGGTTATATACATATACATACATACATATTAGGGGTGGCACGGTTCACAAAACCCACGGTTCGGTTCGTTTCACGGTTTTAGGGTCACGGTTTTCGGTTCTGTACGGTTCTTGTTGTTATTTTTTCTTTTAATCTTTAACACTCCAGAAATGTACTTCAGCATACGATATGGGCTATAGCTTAATTATCCACAATTCAGGATACAGTATTTTTTTTACTTGACTTTAAGCACATTGAGAGACCATCTCTGAGGAAAGCCGGTGACATTTTTATACAGCAAAAGAGAAGACATTGATGAAATGCTTTTGTTTATTTGACACACAAAGAATGAATTAACTTGCATTTATCAAACTGTCAACTTCAGTGTAACGTTAGCTCTTACAAAATGTTTATCTTTTAAAAGAAAAAGAGAGGAACTCTTAAAGCACTATCTTTTAAATAAGTCAAAATACGTTTCAAATAATTGCCTATAGATAATGAGGCTATAACAATATAGCAAAGGCCATAATCATAAAGTGAAACATAAGTTCAAACTCAAAAACAGTATATCAACAATGCTTCTATTCCCTGAGAGTGAGGATACATTTTTTTCACGTGAAATTAAAGTGCAGTTTGGAAACATGTGACTGGAGTTCTCATCTAAACTTAGTGTCACTGTATATATTTAAATATCATAGGTAAGATGAAATCCAAAATGTTCCCACACACCGACTTATACGACGCTGGTGCATCCTCCAACTCCTGTTAGCCTTCCTTATCTCTCCCACTTGCCATTTCTATCCGTGACGAGACCTGCAGCGCTGCACAGACCGATCAGTTTATGACATCGAAGTACTGCGAGAGAGATTGAAAAGCATACCGGAGCCGTTGTTCTCGCGGTACTTTGATGTTATTCATCGACCGGTCTGTGCAGCGCCGGTTCAAGTCGTACAAGCCTCATATGTATGTCCACACATCTCTTATTTCGCGCGAAAAGTATACGCACCGTCTGAGGTCACGGGCACGAGGTTACATTGCGCATGCGACGAACGAACCGTGCGACGCACACACGCACCGAACCGAGACAAGCGAACGAACGGTTCGGATGTTTTTTCATGTACCGTGCCACCCCTAATACATACATATATATGAAGATTTCAGATGCAAAAGCCTCTAAATGCCATCTGAAATTTCCTTCTAGAATGATATTTTTTATCAAGCTCGTATATTTAAGTTCAGTAATTTCACTTAAATGACAATTAATAGGTTATTTTCATTGCCATTTAAGTGAAATTGCTGAACTTAAATATACAAGCTTGATAAAAATGATCATTCTAAAAGAAAGTTTCAGATGGCGCTTAGGCGTTTGCATCTGAAATCTTCATATATAACACACAAATAATGATTGTAGTCATACAGTGACTAATGATGTTTTCAATCGCTACACCTGCTTAATGTGAATATTCTTTATTCATTCCATATGAATATCGCAAATCACATGAAAATCACACTGTGATTGTATGGTTATTCTCTTTATTTTTGATGTGTTGAAACGTTTGACTGTATAACGGAGATAAAAACTAGGAAGTGGATTGTACAGCTATTCATCGAATGAGAGAGCGCGGGCAGATCATGACGCGAATCAGGAACAGGGGAGACAGAGCTCGTGCTAAACGCTCTTCAGATCGCATGATTCAGTGAGAAATCAATAGAAATGGTATTCTGTAATATCTGTATGACGAAATATTTTGCAATCATGTGAGAATAAAGCAAAATTTCTCCAAATATGCACAATTTTTGACTAAGAGCCACGGACGCTGTTCAGGGAAGCTATGTGAACACAACAACCACAGCAGACGTGATTCGTGTTGATAAATCTATTCACAGAATAACGTTAAGTTGGCCGAATGGGGAGAAGCTAAAATAGGTTTTAGTAAGGCTACACTTAGTTACACCGACGTGAGGTTCCGTTAAAGCCTATCACTGCAATGACGGACATTGACCGGGAATTCACAGTATAACTAGTGAGAACGGGCGTGTTTGTCATCATAAATAGATTATATTGAGATGTTTTGCAACTTCAGTGTAGTGATTTAATGCAACATCAGGAATGTCTACTGCTGCCTTACCTTTGAGAGACAACTGATGATCACAGAAGCAGCTTCTGTCAGCAAGTGCTTTCAGTGTGAGAGGCGAGCGCGCGCGCAACATTTTCAGTGCCGTCAGCTGTTGATTGGACGAACCCGTGACTCCCAACAAATCAGATGGGCGATGGGCGGGTATTAGTCTAGATCACAGAGCGGCGCGCTCTGATAGAGGTGGCTGGATTAAAGCCAGATCGCGCATTTCAAAATTAAATAATTTTATCGGCAAATCGGTTTTGAAAATGGCCGATACCGATAACCATAAAAAAGCTTAATATCGGCGCCGATAATCGGCCATGCCGATAATCGGTCGACCCCTAATGCTCTCATTGCGTCATAGCCCGCCTGAGCGGGCGTGGTCAGAGAGTATAAATAATGGCATCGTAGGCTGTAACTCTGATTTTCATCTCTTCAGCGAGGCTATTCGCATCCGCTGATCTGAAGGAAGCCGTCGTCGTCGACAAGGCAACTTAGCAAGCATCTGGGAGACTGAGGAAGCCGGCCGTCTTCGCCACCTTCAGCCGTCCTGCAAGCTACCGCCATCCGACGGATTATATCCTTTTTCTCTTGTGTATTTTGTATCTGAATTACTAAAGAGCCGAGCGTCTTTTTCAAGATGTCTCGTCCTGTTTCCTGCGGTTCGTGCCGCGCTCCCCTCGAGACTGGAGACCGCCACATCATTCACGCTCTCTGTCTCGGATTGGAGCACGCCGAGCTCTGTTGCCTCCGAGGACGCCGCGGACATGGAGACATGTTCGCTTCTCGCTTCAGACAGTGAGGAATGGTCCGGTTCTCGCGCTTCTTCGGCCCGTGAATCCACCGCGACCCGCGCTGGCATCGAGGAGGAACTAATGCGCCTCCTGTCTCAGGCCGTCGAACGCCTCAGGCTCGAGTGGTCCCCTCCCCCCGAGCAGACCACCAACCGCATGGACGGCAGTTACTTCCGCCAGCGCTCAACTCCCGCCACTAAACGGGCCGCACCCTTCCTGCCTGAACTGCACGCGGAACTTTCTAAGTCCTGGAATGCCCCGCTCTCTGCCAGAACTCGCTTTGACTCTTCCACCCCGCTTCGCGTTGTGGACGGAGCCGCTGAAAAGGGCTATCTTTCCATTCCCCCTGTAGAGGACTTGGTCGCTGCACACTTGTGCCCGCCCTCCGCAAGATGGCGTTCATCACCTGTGCTTCCCTCTAAAGCCTGCAGAGCGACTTCGAGCTTCCATACCCGCGCTTATTCAGCCGCCGGTCAAGCAGCCTCTGCACTTCACTCCATGTCCGTCTTGCAGATCCTACAGGGTGACATACTCCGCGAATGGGATGAGAACAGAAGAGACCCCCCTACAGTCGCGGATTTGAGGAGCGCCACGAACCTTGCCCTGCGCGCTACAAAATCTGCCGCTCAAGCCCTGGGAAAATGCATGGCCGCCATTTGTGTGGCTGAAAGACATTTGTGGCTCACACTCGCCGACATGGGAGATTCTGAGCGCGCCGCTTTTCTCAATGCCCCGCTCTCTCCATCCGGCCTCTTCGGATCTGCCGTCACAGGTATTGTTGACCGTTTCTCCGAAGTTCAGAAAGCTTCCCAGGCCATGAACCTCTTCCTGCCTCGTCGCGCTAGCTCCTCTGCAGGCCGCTCACGTGACCAGCCTCCTGCACGAGCCCCACCTCAGCACGGCCAGACTTCACAGCGACGCCAGGGCGGCCGCCCTCGCCCTCGCTCTCGTTCTGACAGCCGCCACAGACCGCCGCCGCCCCGGGGGCCGCGGCCTAACATCACGCTGAAGCCTGATCACTCGAAGTCTGCCTAGCACAGCTGAGAAAAAGACGGCGCTCTCCCGCTGCGGCCGGACCGCCGTCAAAGTACCGCCCTCTGCTAGTCCCCGCGCACGCGGCTACTACAGTAGTGTATCCTGCCATTACCAAGCCGGTTTCCCTTCCCGCTTGCGACCCAAATAAATCTCAAAAAGAGCAAAAAGACATCTTGTGTAAAAAATGTGCCCACAACACTGTGTTCACTCATACACAAAAGCACACCAGTTCCCGTGTCCCACACAGAGCACACTCTCATAAAGCGTTCCCGACCCGCTCGAGTTTCAGAGTACATAAAAGCGCCCACGGACCCGTGTGCGCTTCCCCCCTCTGTTCACTCTGTCACACGGCCCATAAACTCCTCTCTGAGTGTAAGTCCCGTTGTTATAAGCACTATGAGCGCGCGCACTCAGCCCGCCATGTGCAGCGACGAGGACCGGGTAGCCATTCACCCCCTAGCATTGCGTTCAAAGCGTGGGAAGATATTATGGGGATTTCCCAGTGGGTGCTAAACACAATAAGGCTAGGCTATCGCTTACAGTTTCGCCGCCGCCCTCCAAGTTTTCGAGCGCGACTAGAAACTACTGTGAACCTAGAAGCGGCGACGCTGCTCCGTTCAGAGATAGCAAAACTATTGTGCAAAAGGGCTATAGAGAGAGTGCCTCTGTCTATGAACGAGTCTGGGTTTTACAGCCGTTATTTTCTTGTTCCCAAGAAAGACGGCGGCCTCAGACCAATCTTAGACCTCAGAGTGCTGAACAAAGCTCTCATGAAGAGACCGTTCAAAATGCTCACTATCAGAAAACTCCTCGCGCATGTGCGCCAGGGGGACTGGTTCATTTCACTAGATCTGAAAGATGCTTATTTTTAGATTCAGATAAATCCCCTTCACAGGCCATTCTTACGTTTCGCCTTCGAAGGCCAGGTTTATCAATACACAGTCCTTCCGTTCGGCCTATCCTTAGCACCTCGTACGTTCACGAAGTGCATGGACGCGGCGCTCGCCCCCCTGCGGAGTCAGGGGCTGCGAATACTGAACTATTTGGACGACTGGCTGATTTTGGCACAATCACAGAGAGAGATACTGTCTCATCGTACAGTTCTCCTCGACCATCTGGAAGCTTTGGGCCTCTCTGTCAACTGGACAAAGAGCGCACTTCAACCCAGTCAGACTATTTCCTTCCTGGGTATAGAGCTAGACTCGGTCAGGATGACGGCTCGCCTGTCAACCCAGCACGCGCGCCGTGTTCAGCATCTCGCCGCATCTTTTCAGATGAACAGACTCACACCTCTGAAAACTTTTCAGAAGGCGTTGGGCTATGTGGCCTCAGCCTCCGCGGTGCTCCAGCTGGGGTTACTGCGCATGCGCCCGCTTCAGCTCTGGTTGAAGAGCCGTGTGTCTCACCGTGCGTGGACCACGGGCCGCCAGCTGATAAAGGTAACGCAGACCTGTATCATAGCTCTGCAGCCATGGACCGTGACAGAATGGTTTCAGCGGGGCGTTTCCATGGGGACCTTTTCGCGCCGAAAAGTCATCTCGACAGACGCATCCAACACGGGTTGGGGTGCGGTCTGCGAGGACTCACCGGCCTTCGGCCCCTGGTCAGCTCAAGAGAGCCTCCTTCACCTAAACTGTTTGGAGATGTTAGCGGTCGAGAATGCGCTCACGCGTTTTCTCCCGCGCGTTCACGGTCACCACGTGCTGATCCGTTCGGACAATATGGCCGTGGTCTCCTATCTAAACCGTCAGGGCGGAGTCAGTTCCAGAAATCTTTTCAGACTGACAGAACGCATATTAGTTTGGTCGCAGTGTCACCTGCTCTCGCTCAGAGCGACGCACGTGCCGGGCCATCTGAACGACGGTCCAGACAGCCTGTCCAGGAACCCCATTCCTCCCCGGGAATGGTCCCTGCACACTCTCACAGTCCAAAAGCTGTGGCGAATATTCGGCAGAGCAGAGGTGGACCTCTTCGCCTCAGAAGAAAACACCCATTGCCCAATATTTTTCTCAAAGAGCGACGACGCGCTAGCCCAGACCTGGCCCAGCCGCGCGCTTTATGCTTTCCCTCCGGTTTCTCTGCTACCACAGGTGCTTCAGAGAATCAGGGAAACACGCCACTCGGTGCTCCTCATAGCCCCGCGTTGGGAGGGTCAGACTTGGTTTCCGGAGCTCACTCAGCTGTCACAGACAGCCCCGTGGCCCATCCCAGTCAGAGCAGATCTCCTCTCCCAAGCTCGCGGCATGATCTGGCACCCCCACCCAGAGCGCTGGGCGCTACATGCGTGGGTGATAAACGACTACCCGTTGCGTTGCCAGAAGGAGTGTTAAACACGATCATGCAGGCTAGAGCGGCCTCTACGAGAAGGCTTTATGCGTCTAAATGGTCTGTGTTCTCAAAATGGTGCACCGACAAAAATTTGGACCCACGGTCATGCGAGGTTCCCTCCTTACTAAGTTTTCTCCAAGAGATGCTGGACAAGGGCAGGTCCCCGTCCACTCTCAAGGTATATGTGGCAGCTGTTGCGGCGTTCACTGAACCCCGGCGCGGACAGTCACTGGGCAAAGACGGCTTGGTCATTCGCTTCCTCAGGGGAGCTAGAAGGATGAACCCCTCACGCCCCCCTTCGGTGCCGATTTGGGATCTATCCATAGTTCTCGAAGCTATGAAAGCCCCCCCATTCGAACCACTAAACACTGTGGACCTCAAATACCTTTCGCTCAAAGCCGTTTTTCTGCTTGCACTCGCATCAGTAAAACGTGTGGGAGACCTTCACGCGCTGTCAACTAGCGCTTCCTGTCTTGAGTTTTGGCCCAATGACTCCCTAGTCGTTCTCAAACCTAGACATGGTTATGTCCCAAAAGCGATGGGTACCCCGTTCAGGGCACAAGTTATTTCTTTATCGGCTCTGCCTGCATCCGATAACGAATCTGACTCTAATCTCCTGTGTCCGGTCAGGGCCCTGAGATTATACATTTCCCGCACTGCTCCGGTCAGACGATCTGAGCAGCTGTTTGTTTCGTTCGGTGGGCGCACCAAGGGGTTGGCCGCCTCGAAACAGACACTATCCAGATGGATAGTTGATGCCATTGCAGCCGCATACGCGTCAAAAGACCTGCCATGCCCTCTGGGCATCAGGACTCATTCCACTAGAGGCATGGCCTCATCGTGGGCATGGTCCAGCGGAATTTCCATTTATGACATTTGTGTGGCAGCAGGATGGTCTTCTCCTTCCACCTTTGTCAGATTTTACAATCTCGAAGTTCCCGCCTTGCAGGCTAAACTACTAGCTATCTAGTACGTTACAGCTTATCTGGTGAGCTGCACTAAAAATGAGTTATTCACTCAGACCGGCTCCGCTCTGTCTCTCTTATAAAGTGCTTAGTACTACACAATCACCGGCCCGCTCTGCTGGCCCTAAGCTAGCTTACGCAATACGAGAGAACCTCTCGTAAGAGAACGAATCGGTTACCTAACGTAACCTCGGTTCTCTCTAGATGAGGGAACGAGTATTGCGTTCCCAGCCGTGCTTGTGCTACTAGCGTTTCTCGCTTCATTCTATGAAAACCAGAGTTACAGCCTACGACGCCATTATTAATACTCTCTGACCACGCCCGCTCAGGCGGGCTATGACGCAATGAGAGCATGTCGACTCTCATTGGACGAGAGTTCAATCGCGTCTCCTCATAGGCTTAAGCAGTTCCCTGTGAGCGAGCCAATGAGCTGCTAGCTAGCCCGCTCATGCTCTGCTGCAGTTGAACTGCGTTGACAATAGATACAAAATTATAGGATAATTTTTTGGCTTCAATTTCTCAGAAAGATGAATCTTTCCCGTAGCGTAAGCTAGCTTACGCAATACTCGTTCCCTCATCTAGAGAGAACCGAGGTTACGTTAGGTAACCGATTCGTTTTGTTTCATAAACCCTAAAACAGGCAACGTGTCTCACGAGATACATAGTTTTTATTGTATTTTTTGGGGCATAAGAAAGATTTTTCCATCAGATCTTTTATCACTTATGACAGCTTGGTCTGTCTTGAGTATGATGGTCACATGATTTGTTTCAAACTTTTTGTGATCAATTAGTCAGCCTGACCTAAATCCAACATGGCTGCCAGTGGTGCAGAACATTCAGATATTGAGATAAGTAAATATATTAAACTTTTCTTCTGAAAAAAAAGAAAAAAGAATACTGCTAACATTAATTGTGAACATTGTCTTAAGGGGCTGAAGGAGAAAATGAAGTAATATGTTGTTCATGTTGTTATTTAGCACGTTTTGAAATGTATGTGTCTCCTGAGATACGTTGCCTGTTTAGGGTATAAAAAAGGAATTAAAGGTGCTCTAAGTAACTTTTTTACCTTAACTGAACAGCTTCGGAGTCAGTGGAATGGCTATATTACTTATTACGGGTTGAATGGTGGTGGTTTCGCACCCCCCTGGTGCCCGAGAGCGGAGAAATCCCACTTGCAACTTTGGGCCAGCGGGCCGCCGTCCTCGCCATCAGGAAGTATCGCGTGATATCAGGTCTCGCGATGTAACAAATTGCTTTACGGCACTGCACACGTACACTATGCACGTACACGCCCCCATTCAAGCACCGGCTAGCTATAAGCAAAGGGCAACGATAGTTTGCGTTATGGCTGAGAGAGTAAAAAAGAAGCAGAAAGCGAGATTTTTTTTGAAAGAGGAAACCGGAGACGACCGAGCAAGAAGTCAGACTAGAGTAAACATCGGACCGGCATTTTCAGAATGCAGAGAACTGAGAGAAACAGAAGCCTGCAAAACGGATGCTGACCAGGCTTTCTTGCTGTTGCACTTGTAAGTATCTTTGGAATAAACTGTGTTTAATTTCAATATAAAACAGTTGACGTACTTTACAGATATGAGTTGAATTACAATGGCCTACGTCAACGCGTCTGATAATAGGCAATAAACATGTTGCACATACATGATCGAGCTATAAAAAACGTTCTGATGTTTTCTTAGACAAGCAAAGGTAAACCGTCATTCTACCAGATGAACGTACCTGTATAGACCTTGCTAATATAACTTTAGACAAATTAGCCTATATTTATGTCATGCTCACTCTCCCAAAAAAAAAAAAACACGAAAGCAGTAGTTGCCTCGTTCATATCGTTCGTTCCCGGTAAAAATACTAGTATGCATGACAACACAAAAAAAAAAAAAAAAATCACCATCAGTTGGCAAGAAAATATTGCTTTACTTACCTCGGTAGATATAACTGATTTTGAAATAGCCGGTTCATGCTCAGCTAGGTTGACAGCTGATCAGCTGGGTTGCTCGTGGAGTTGTTACGACAGTGTGTTTGAAAGCATTTACTACCAGACGCTAGGGGGAGCTTCGTAGAGAAAAATCACTCAGGGCTACCTGGTGCCCCTTTAAACTAGATCTATTTAAAATGCACTATTCAAACTTAAATGATTGTAATTCAAGAATGCTTTGGAATATAGACCTAATTTTGGTCTTATTTTTAAGAAAACAGTCATCAGATTATTGCTGAAGTGAAAGCACTTAAAAAAAATTAAAGTATGAAAAAGTTAAGGAAGTTTAAAACTTACATTAAATCAAATATACTGTACTTAATATTTAATCTTTTTTATAAAATATGTATTTTACAAAATATTTTTTTACTATAAAATTACTATAGAATCAAAGCCATATATCTAACCAAGTTGTGTTCCAAATTTGAAGTTGATATCACAAAAATTGAAGTTCCCATGAGATTTTGTTTAGGCGTAATACCAAAAATAGCCACCAGGTGACTGACATTCCATTGAATTTAATTGTATGCATTCTGCCATAACAGATTAATACATTTATGTCCAAATATCACTTCTGTCACAAAATATGGAACCTTGAGACTCAGACCTTTCTGACAATATGTGTTTTGTCAAGATTAAAAAAGGTTTTGATCATAAATTATGAAACATGACGATGCCCAAAAGGGGAAGAGCCCATTAAAATAATTTAGAGTACCGTTTCTATGGTAACACAACGTCCAATTTCAAAACGGGTTTCACAGGCTGAATCTTGAGTTCGTAAGCTTTCGAATGATATATAATTTGTCAACATTAGATCAGGTGAAGTATGGGATATAATTGTTTTAAACATACAGTGGCAGTAACAGTTAACAGATTAATGACATGGTCCTTTTTTATACCCTAATCAGGCAACGTATCTCAGGAGACACAATTCATAAAATCCAAAATATATCAAATTTTTTTTTAATTCTTTTGGATATGTTGTATTTAAGTCCAGATGATATAAAAAATGAAATTAAAATTTTTTTTGCTTAGCATTTTCCACTCTGTATACAGTGTATACTTTTTTCTTGATTTACCCTGAAAGAATGAAAGTGTGACAACATGCCCCATAGGTGAGGTACATTATAACATGACCATATGACAGATGATAAAATATTAACTTTTCATATAAAATAATGGAATTTTTTAATAATTAAAAAGAAATTTTTTTTTGAGTATGACAACAAACACAGAAAACACAGCTATACAGCATAGTTCAAAACATAATAATAATGAATAATTTCTGAACATTCAGTCTTTATTCACCTTTTTCTCCTGGTTTCTCAATAGAATCCATAAAAGTATGATGCAAAGATACAAGTGATCCGATTCTCATTCATATATATTAGGATATTCTTGCTCAAACTGTAGGAGTGAGAGCGGCTCGTTGTCACACACTTGCTTTAAATACTTCCACACATGCATGATGAAACAGTGTATTTATTAGTTGCCATATCAACACTATATAGAGAAAAATGATGCCAAAATTCAGATATCTGAAGATATCACTGAACATTTACGTATATATCCATTGCAATAGTAAATGTCGGTTTTTCTATGTTAATTTTTCATCTCTGTTTTTTTGTGTTTATTTAAAATTAGACAAGTCTGGTATTATTTTAATCTTATATCTGTTATTTGACAGGTGAGATGTTGTTGTTTAATGCTGATGTCAGCAGGTTTAACCCGGGGCATGTTGTCACACTGTGTTAGAATGAGCCCCTATTAGAACTATGATATTATATTCATGAATTTGACCCTCCAGCGGTTTCTCTGAGATTAACCGTGTTTACAGTAAACGTCTCGCTCTACTGATGATGATGATGATGATGCTCACCTGAAACACAGGTGTGTCCTGAACACTGAGCTCAGTTTCACTCACACAACAATAAACCATATACACACTAAACCTGTGAAACCTACATCTCAACACCAGTGCTTCCACAGTTCACCCGGAAATCATTTTTCAAAACATCTTCTTTTGTGTTCAGCAGAAGCAAGAAATGCAGGTTTGAAACAACTAGAATGATGACAGAAGCTGAAGTGTCCCTGTTAGGGATGAAGATTTAACACCATTTACTGTGACTTACTTTTTTGAGATATTTTAAGGAATGTCTCAATGGTTTTTATTATTATTATTATTATTTATATCCATACAATGGAAGTCAGTGGTTACTAAAACTATTGCTGGTGATGTTAAAGTCACCAGATGCTGTACGATCATGCAGAATCTCAGTGCATGATTATATATTATATTCTGACAATTCATAATGACTACATTCATATAGTTATTTTGTCGAAATACCAAAGATTTTATGGTGATTTTGTACTAAAATTAAGGTAGCTCTCGTGTATTAGACACAATCGTCCTCGGAAGAGAAAAGAAAGCAGCTTGTCAGCAAATCTAATTTTATTAAATTCGAACATTTAGGCAGAAGCCTTTATGAGTTATGACCAGGTTATGACAAACAAATTTCGTCAAAAATGTTGAATGCTATCGGCGAGCTGTGGGTGTTTGATTGTTTTATAAATATCAGTCATATATTTTTTTTTAATGCGTTTGTTTTAAAGACCTACAAATACAGCCAACAAGGTATGTTTAATAAACAAAACAAACGAACAAAAATTTTTGTTTGTTTTTTACACACATGTGGGTTTTTTGTTGTACCCACATTTGTACATGTATGCACTAGAGTTTGATATTATAAGTATAAGATTGATTAAATAATATTCCTTATGATAAGGCATGTCATAAGTGAGAAAAAATACTGAATATAACATTTTTGAAAGCTAGACATGAAGTGATCCTCACATTAAATCCGTCATCTTTCGCCTCTGCTGTGATGTATCCAATGAGCGTGTATTTCCGTGTACGCCTCGGCCAATCAGCGGCGTCCACGAGGTGCAGGTCGGAGGCGGAGCCCACAGTCTTTAACAGACGTCACATCTGACCAATCATCATCGCGCAAGGTCTAAGAGGCGTGCCCACGCTGAACTCATCAGCCAATCGGATCGTGCGGGAGGCGGGGCCTGTGTGTGGGGATTCATCGTCCACAGCCACACGTGACGCGCTGTAGTCGCAGGCGGAGAGCTGTATCAGTGAGCACGGGTGAGTACACTACCCATCAAACATCAGCTTTACTACACATGTGTGTCTTTCTGCTCACCTGCAGAGTGTTTTAACCATGGGTTCTTGCAATAAAGCGGGGATATATGCAGGGTAAAAAGGAGAGTAAGTGCGTTGACCTAAAGGCTAGTTGGTCAGCTAGCCGCTTGAGCTAAGCTAACAGTTGCAGGTGTCATGTCAAAAAAAAAAAACAGAACTCCTCATTGAAACCTGTTTCGTGTCGTTAAGAGTGTGATTTGGTCGTCAGAGGAGTGAGAAGAAAGCCGTGCTCGTGTCTAGTGTTGAAGCTCCTGACAGAGATTTACTCCAGTGAATGAAGTTAGTCGAACAAGCGCTGACTGATGTGATATATGTGCTTTAAATCATTATATGTGAGGTTTAATTCATCCTCCCATGAAGACTCGCACGGGCATATAAACGTGTATTTGTGTCTAAAGTTAGATGTGGGTGTTATCTAGCCAGTTCATATCGATTAGTCTTGCATACAGTGATCAAATATCACTCCACACAGTCTTTTGCTTTCAGTTTAAGTTTATGCATGGATGTTTCTGGAAAGCATGGCTGTGGGAGGGAGAAAACACGGAAAAGCCAAACCGGCTGAACTAGAGCCGCACATGTCAGTTAAACCGTCACTTCCGGCCTTTAGAGAGAGGACACGCCAGACACTTAATGAGGTTGGGTCTGATTAAAACATAAGTCGTCATATTTCCGTGTGTGTGTGTGTAAGGAATCATGCAATTCATCCCAGCAAGGAAATGGTTGTCGTGACTCCTTGTTAACATGTAACTGTGTTTACAGATTCTGGCACATTAGATGTAGAGCTCAACTTTGACCTATATATTTAACCCAAAGATGACAGTCTTGGTGTGAACTCTTTCTAGAAGTGTAACACTGTTCCTCTGTGAACGGGGTCACGCCAATTATCTACAGGGCTTTATCTATTCACTTTTATGGCCTGTGTCCTGCTGGAGGCATGGAGTCACGCCTCACTGGTGCACTCTGGGAAGGTTGTGTGTGTAGAAGGTCTGTGGTACCTTCCCCCATCGTCTCAAGCCCAGATCTGTGTGTGCAGTCGAGTGTAAAGAGGCTTAACCCAAGTGTGTGTGTGTTCACCGTTGGGTGCCGAGCTGAACGGACCCCAGTCTGGACCCAAGCACTGTGTTTACGCAACCAATATAATGTACAATCGACTAGTTATCACAGAATCAATGTCAATCTGGAGATCAAGTCTTGTATTAGCCTGAAATCATGTCTTTAAAACTGACATATTATGCCTTTTCACAAGATCTAATATAAATCTCTGGTGTCCCCAGAATGTGTCTGTGAAATTTCAGCTCAACATACCAGATCATTTATTATAGCTGGTCAAATTTGCCCCTTTGTGTGTGTCCCTTTAAATGCAAATGAGCCGGTGTGTTAGAACTGGTCTCTCGTTTGTGAAACCGAATGTCGCTGGTGTGTGTAAACGTGCAGATTAAGGGCCGGTAATATTATAATAAGATGATCTTCCTGAGTGAAATCTCATCGGCTTATTTTTTGACATGCTTGCAGAGAAAGGCTCAACAAAAAAAAGATACTGAGTTTCACTTTTCATGTTTTCTGTGTTATACGCACGAGACGATTAGCCTATAGCACTTAAACACGGGAAACACAGATTCACATGATATGCTCCTTTAAAGACTCAGTTTATTCTCATGCTGTTCTGACATGAGCTTTTCTGAGACACTAAAAGTGCATTAATACTGAACTAAGGTCTCTTTAGCGTCGTCTTATTGGGCTTAAATACACACATGGTTTACATAAACAGTCATTATCTTAAGTAAATGTAAACATTTCACATGTGTATCAGTACATTAGATCAGTGCACTCACTCTTAAAGGGACAGCAGCCTAATATTCCTGCTGTTTATGTTCATCTAAGGACAATCACATACTGCTCTTAACTGAATAACTTTAGTAGCTTTAATAAAAATTAGTATCTATTTAATTCATAGTGTCTTATTTCTACATTTCTTTCTTGAATGCTAGTAAACACACCTAGTGTAGCTGCATTTATTTCATGTATTTGTCCTATTACTCTTATTCGTAATAATAAGATTTCAGTCGTATTGCCCACATCTACTTTGGCCTGTATGGTCTGTCACTCTTATTTTTAAGGCTAAATGTTTAAAGCAGGGACATTAGTTTGGCTGTGCTGGTCAGTAGCGGCGCGTCACGAATCGACGTCAATTTCGTCGATGTCATATTTTTTCGTCGACACTTCATTTATTTATTTTTCACCGTTCCCGGAGGTACAGCTCGCCACCATAGACAGTAAAAGAAGCAGAAGGCAGTGACCGCTCGG
This sequence comes from Semotilus atromaculatus, assembly GCA_031834385.1. Lineage (NCBI taxonomy): Eukaryota > Metazoa > Chordata > Actinopteri > Cypriniformes > Leuciscidae > Semotilus > Semotilus atromaculatus. The sequence continues at coordinate 33,788,306 of JAULUF010000052.1, read as the reverse complement.
GAGATTTTTCAGCCTTTTAAGAGGACCAAATCTGAGGTGTGGTCATATTTTGTTTTTTTAAAGTCCTGAGGGAAACTCTATCGAGGATGGTCCCCCTGTCTGCAGAACATGCTCAAAAACAGGCACTGCAATAGAAACTCAAATCTGCCGATCGTCTTGAGTGACCATCACACACTGTTGTTGTATAGCGAACGCAAGGCAAGTTAACTTTAAACTCAATACCAAAACTACGTCTGGGAAATAATTAGGCACAAAATGTTATTTTGAGTTGAAATATTTTATCTCACTCACTTGATATAAACGCGTAGCTTCCGCGAAGAAAAGTTGCAGCAAGTGGATTTGAGCCAAAGACGATTAAGAGTGACATTTAAGAGATAATAATAATGTATTTATTGTAACTTACACTTATTATACCGATTTTTTTTTTTTACCACATAATTACGGGGACATATTGAATTGAGATAAATGTTTTAAATCTTAGGTACCTGTTAAATCCATTTTGTACAGCATACAAAACTCGTCCAGACAAGATGATCACAACAATATGATCAAACTCCGGAAACAATAAATCATCTCTGATTTAATTTTCAAGACAATCAAAACGGAGACGCACGAGTCAAGACGGCAAGTTGTATTTCAAATGTTGAATGAATGTATGAGAGCGCGTGACACACGGATGCGCTGTTATTATGCGTTGCTATTGACGACAGTTATTATAAGCAAGGAAATGCCACACAATATAAGCTTGCTTTAAAAAGTGCATAGAGCCGCTTGATTAATTTGTGGTTTGTTGATTTTTCAAATATACAACTTTTTGAAATGTTACAAATACATAACAATAGATTAGTCGACTAATCGATAAAATAATCGCCAGACTAATCGTTTAATTAATAATCGTTTACCCCAGCCCTACTGGTCAGCGTATGGAAAAGATTGGTGATAGACGGTGGTGTTGGCGTGTGATATGGAAAAGATTGGTGATAGACAGTGGTGTTGGTGTGTGATATGGAAAAGATTGGTGATAGACAGTGGTGTTGGTGTGTGATATGGAAAAGATTGGTGATAGACGGTGGTATTGGTGTGTGATATGGAAAAGATTGGTGATAGACAGTGGTGTTGGTGTGTGATATGGAAAAGATTGGTGATAGACGGTGGTATTGGTGTGTGATATGGAAAAGATTGGTGAGAGACGGTGGTGTTGGTGTGTGATATGGAAAAGATTGGTGAGAGACGGTGGTATTGGTGTGTGATATGGAAAAGATTGGTGATAGACGGTGGTATTGGTGTGTGATATGGAAAAGATTGGTGAGAGACAGTGGTGTTGGTGTGTGATATGGAAAAGATTGGTGATAGACGGTGGTGTTGGTGTGTGATATGGAAAAGATTGGTGAGAGACGGTGGTATTGGTGTGTGATATGGAAAAGATTGGTGATAGACGGTGGTGTTGGTGTGTGATATGGAAAAGATTGGTGAGAGACGGTGGTGTTGGTGTGTGATATGGAAAAGATTGGTGAGAGACGGTGGTGTTGGTGTGTGATATGGAAAAGATTGGTGAGAGACGGTGGTGTTGGCGTGTGATATGGAAAAGATTGGTGAGAGACGGTGGTGTTGGTGTGTGATATGGAAAAGATTGGTGAGAGACGGTGGTGTTGGTGTGTGATATGGAAAAGATTGGTGATAGACGGTGGTGTTGGTGTGTGATATGGAAAAGATTGGTGAGAGACGGTGGTGTTGGTGTGTGATATGGAAAAGATTGGTGAGAGACAGTGGTGTTGGTGTGTGATATGGAAAAGATTGGTGATAGACGGTGGTGTTGGCGTGTGATATGGAAAAGATTGGTGAGAGACGGTGGTGTTGGCGTGTGATATGGAAAAGATTGGTGAGAGACGGTGGTGTTGGTGTGTGATATGGAAAAGATTGGTGATAGACAGTGGTGTTGGCGTGTGATATGGAAAAGATTGGTGATAGACGGTGGTGTTGGCGTGTGATATGGAAAAGATTGGTGATAGACAGTGGTGTTGGTGTGTGATATGGAAAAGATTGGTGATAGACGGTGGTGTTGGTGTGTGATATGGAAAAGATTGGTGATAGACAGTGGTGTTGGTGTGTGATATGGAAAAGATTGGTGAGAGACGGTGGTGTTGGTGTGTGATATGGAAAAGATTGGTGATAGACAGTGGTGTTGGCGTGTGATATGGAAAAGATTGGTGATAGACAGTGGTGTTGGCGTGTGATATGGAAAAGATTGGTGATAGACAGTGGTGTTGGTGTGTGATATGGAAAAGATTGGTGATAGACAGTGGTGTTGGCGTGTGATATGGAAAAGATTGGTGAGAGACGGTGGTGTTGGTGTGTGATATGGAAAAGATTGGTGATAGACAGTGGTGTTGGCGTGTGATATGGAAAAGATTGGTGATAGACAGTGGTGTTGGCGTGTGATATGGAAAAGATTGGTGATAGACAGTGGTGTTGGTGTGTGATATGGAAAAGATTGGTGATAGACGGTGGTGTTGGTGTGTGATATGGAAAACATTGGTGAGAGACGGTGGTATTGGTGTGTGATATGGAAAAGATTGGTGAGAGACGGTGGTATTGGTGTGTGATATGGAAAAGATTGGTGAGAGACGGTGGTGTTGGTGTGTGATATGGAAAACATTGGTGAGAGACGGTGGTATTGGTGTGTGATATGGAAAAGATTGGTGATAGACGGTGGTATTGGTGTGTGATATGGAAAAGATTGGTGAGAGACGGTGGTATTGGTGTGTGATATGGAAAAGATTGGTGAGAGACGGTGGTGTTGGTGTGTGATATGGAAAAGATTGGTGATAGACAGTGGTGTTGGTGTGTGATATGGAAAAGATTGGTGATAGACAGTGGTGTTGGTGTGTGATATGGAAAAGATTGGTGAGAGACGGTGGTGTTGGCGTGTGATATGGAAAAGATTGGTGAGAGACGGTGGTGTTGGCGTGTGATATGGAAAAGATTGGTGAGAGACGGTGGTGTTGGTGTGTGATATGGAAAAGATTGGTGATAGACGGTGGTGTTGGTGTGTGATATGGAAAACATTGGTGAGAGACGGTGGTGTTGGTGTGTGATATGGAAAAGATTGGTGATAGACAGTGGTGTTGGTGTGTGATATGGAAAAGATTGGTGATAGACAGTGGTGTTGGTGTGTGATATGGAAAAGATTGGTGATAGACAGTGGTGTTGGCGTGTGATATGGAAAAGATTGGTGATAGACGGTGGTATTGGTGTGTGATATGGAAAAGATTGGTGATAGACAGTGGTGTTGGCGTGTGATATGGAAAAGATTGGTGAGAGACGGTGGTATTGGTGTGTGATATGGAAAACATTGGTGAGAGACGGTGGTATTGGTGTGTGATATGGAAAAGATTGGTGAGAGACGGTGGTATTGGTGTGTGATATGGAAAAGATTGGTGATAGACGGTGGTGTTGGTGTGTGATATGGAAAACATTGGTGAGAGACGGTGGTATTGGTGTGTGATATGGAAAAGATTGGTGATAGACGGTGGTATTGGTGTGTGATATGGAAAAGATTGGTGAGAGACGGTGGTATTGGTGTGTGATATGGAAAAGATTGGTGAGAGACGGTGGTGTTGGTGTGTGATATGGAAAAGATTGGTGATAGACAGTGGTGTTGGTGTGTGATATGGAAAAGATTGGTGAGAGACGGTGGTGTTGGCGTGTGATATGGAAAAGATTGGTGAGAGACGGTGGTGTTGGTGTGTGATATGGAAAAGATTGGTGATAGACAGTGGTGTTGGTGTGTGATATGGAAAAGATTGGTGAGAGACGGTGGTATTGGTGTGTGATATGGAAAAGATTGGTGATAGACAGTGGTGTTGGTGTGTGATATGGAAAAGATTGGTGAGAGACGGTGGTGTTGGCGTGTGATATGGAAAAGATTGGTGAGAGACGGTGGTGTTGGCGTGTGATATGAGCGCTCTACAGCAGAGGGTTTCCTCCGTTCGTCTGTGGCTGTGATGGAGCAGTCGTGTGTAATCAGCAGAGCACATCTCGGCTCAGGCCGGGTCTGAAGACGCTCACTGTCAGTTAGCACTGCCATGCTGAGTGTGTTCAGGCCAGCTGTGTGTTCAGGCCCTGTGTGTTTTACAGGGGCGTGATGGAGTCAGAGCGCTCTGGTAATGAGTGACGGCCCTTCCGGCAGATTAATCATCTGATAATGGGCGATTAAGTGAAGTGTTAGTGGCCACTTGTGTCAATCCCTGCTGGAGCCATGTCAAATTATGAGTATTTCTCGCTGAATTAATCTGAGAAATTGTGTGCAATTGACCATTAGCTAAACCCCGCCCCCTTTAGTAACTGTTGCTGTCCGACAAGCCCCGCCCCCTTTAGTTACAGTTGCTATGTCCGACAAGCCCCGCCCCCTTTAGTAACTGTTGCTGTCCGACAAGCCCCGCCCCCTTTAGTTACAGTTGCTATGTCCGACAAGCCCCGCCCCCTTTAGTTACAGTTGCTATGTCCGACAAGCCCCGTCCCCTTTAGTTACAGTTGCTACGTCCGACAAGCCTCATGTTCTCATGCAGTGAACAATACATCACAGAGACACTGACGACACACTGAGGAAACAAAGTCTTAAATTTCAAGTTTGGTAAATTGTTGAATGAAATTTAAATAATAGCGGTTTACTGTGTTGTGACGGATCGCTCAGTTAAAGCGTGAACGATCATCTGTTCCTTCGTTCATTTATAGCATCAAATACGCATGAATGAACATCAGAAGGAATGTTGTTTTAACAGTGCAAAGACGTCAGTACACTGTTTTTAACGTTCAAATCCTCCGACGTTAATCTACTAACTCTCCTGACTACTTTGTCGGACAAAAATGGCGGATTATGATTGGTCAGATCGCCTGTCAATCAAACTCCCTGCGTAGGGTCAATTAGTGTCAATTTAATTTCAGGACTTCTCAGTCCAAATGTCTGAGACAACCTTCAAAATCTTTTTTTTATTTTTAAATAACTGAAAGAAAGAAAATGCCGTAAAAGGAATTGGGATGCACTGAAATTAACATTCTGGGCCGAAATCAGAAAGTCAGGATGGACCAAAAATAAATGTACACTTACAGTATTGGCAGATCACACTTACACACAAATATCGGAACTGGCCAAGGAAATTGCAATGTGTTCATCTATCAAACGGGTCTCGTTGAGGAAGTGTTGAGATGCTGGAGTCCGTGGGTCTCTTCACTGCTAGCTCTGCTCACGTCGTGCGCTGGTTCAGCTCAGATGCTAATGCTCACTCCAGATTAGCGTCAGTGCTGACGGTGGAGGGCTGTGGTGTGTGTGTGTGTGTGTGTAATCGCTCTTCCTCCATAGATGAGCAACAGACGGGTCAGGACTGGATCCTGTGCCCCCGACCCCACTAACAAACACACACAAACACACACACACACATACACACTGTGAAACCCCAGGGATCCTCAACTCAAGTGTCCTGTTCTTAAACATCAGCTTCAATTGAAGTTCACTGGTCAGTTCAGTGAGGTTTAACTCTTTCCCCGCTGCACAATTGATAGTTAAAAGATCACAATCTTGATTTCAAACACGCACTCGATCTTATTCCTAAATGACAGCGATTCGGCTGTTATGTCTATTAAACCTTTAATATATTTAATGTATAGATATAAACAGCTTCACAAACAGTCTTTTCAACCTCAGTGTCATTATTTTTCTCTTACGATCATTGAGATTATCACAAAAGTGTTGGGATAAAAGTTTTTTTTATTTAATTTTCCTCGGTAAATCAATAACAAGAATTCAATACATGTTTAATGTTTATGCACCAAAAGCGTAACGGCGTTATAAATGCCCGGAAAAGTGTAAAGAATTCACAAACGTGAAGTGTTTATCATGTTCTGACAATTACGAGTCGTTTAACGATCTGTTTTCACGAAGGAGCAAAAATCTGCCTTTAAACTTAAAGGAAATTTGACATTTATCTATCAACTAATATGAAAAATGTTATTGATAATGTTTTGTCCATGTGGCCCAGCTCTGTGATTGGACCGTTACACCAGTAGGTGGCGACAAGTGACGGTTAAAACATGCGTTTGTCATTGAATCATTCAAGAGCTTTGTTAAATGTTGATTCACCCAGTAATGAAACAAGTGAGTCATTGAATCATTCACTCAGACTGAATATTTCGAAAAAAATCGAAATTAACTAAATATTTGTTAACAAAATTATTTGAAACAAAAAATGTGATTCTCAATTTATCCAGAATCGTGGAGCTCTAAAAGAGCCTCTGCTTTTTAATAATAATAAAAACATTTTATGCTATTCTCATTCATCAACACTTGTAGTGTTTTGTTTGTAAGGCTGGAGGATGTGTGTGTTTTCGTGGTTTTGTTGTGTTTTGTGTGCCATGGTGATGTTGCAGCGCAGGTTCAGTGTGTGAGTAATCCTGAGTGTGTTGAGCTCATTACCACAGCGGTGTGTGTTTAACAGCAGCACCCTGATGAAGGCTCACAGATGCCCCTGAGGACACACACACACACACACACACACACACACACTGGAGACTGAGCTCATATTGGTCATTAGAGTATTTAGATGGGCTTCTGTTCACTCACACCACATGATACTTCATGATGAGGCTGATAGTGAACGCAGAGGGAAACGATTGCTTTATTTACACATTTGCTGGTAAAGTGCGGGTTGGGTAGAGAGGAGTGTGTGTGTGTGCGTGCACCGGTTGTTTGTGTAATCTGATTATGGTAAATCTTATTAAAGAGACGGGCTGATGCTGCAGGGCTCCGCCAGTCTGCCATCGCCGTGGCGACTGGAGTCATGGCACTATGGGATGGCGACTGCAGGCCGGCGTTTACATCAGCCGGTGTGTGTGTGTGTGTGTGGCGCGTGTAATACGGCCATGGAAATGTGTCTGCAGGTGGACTACTACCTACTGCCATACAAAAATGATTACACATTTTTGGAAACTGTAAACCCTGTAGGACGTGCTGTTATTGGGCAGAGGTCCACTTCATATGTCCTGCTAATCATGTGTTGAGTGATTATTAGAGATGATTTGATTCACTGACTCTTGATTCCATTTGATTTAATTTGTTACTTTTAACAGGGCTCGACATTTAGGCTTGTCCGCTTGTCCGGGACAAATGGATTTTTTTGTAGGACAAGTTGAAGAGAAAATTTGTTGTCCCACTGGATAAAATGCCATGTTACTGAACAATAAAACACACAATTATGCCAAAATGTCGTTTGTCGAGTATCTTCATAACATAAGATCAGTCTTATGAGGGACATAAAGAGAGAATGAGGTGTGTGTGAGATCCACGTCTCTGTCAGCAGCGGCTGCTCTTAAAGGGCCAGCAGCCAATAATGTCTGTCAGTAAAGATAATCACAGAACAAAGGGAACCGAGAAAAACACTCACTGCTCTTGACTAAAGAACTTGTGTAGCTTTAATAAGGATTAGTCTATATATAATTTATGCAACGCAGACTGTTTGATAACTTTATTAAATTTTGTATATGTCCTGTTAGACAGTTAATTTGTATCCAGACATCAATGGCTTATTGATCATTATAGGTGTTATCAGTCATTTAGTTGTTATTGCTAATTTCAGAATTATCTCTAATCTGTGTGTGCATCTGCTTTAGAACCAAACAAGTTGACTCATGAAACCATTTTATCGCAATCACAATATTGACCTCAATAATCGCAATATGACATTTTTCCCAAATTGTGCAGCTCTAGATAAAATTATAAATCTTTACCCGGACAATTGACTTTAGTGCATGGACAAGTGAAACATAAATTTACTTGTCCAAAGGACAAGTGCCTCAAAAAGTTAATGTCAAGCCCTGCTTTTAATGAAGCCAAGTTTGTGGTTATAGGCTCAGTGCACGAACGCTGCTGACGTATTTCCGGTAGAATCTTAGCCAGCGTCTTTACTTTAGTCGGTACCGATACCATTAAAATTTGACGGTCCTCTGTACCAATTTCGGTACCACAGCAAAATCTTTTTGAACAATTTTTCCAATTTATTTAACTATTTGAAAAAAAATTAAATTAAATTCAATGACTTTATTATTTATGACGTAAATTCATGAAAGCATTGAAGGCTAGATGCTGTTTAAACGAAAATATTGATGATATTGAGAAATATTGCTTATAAAATAGGCCTAATCAAGTGAAAAAATAAGCAACCTTCTATGCACACATTATTATTATTAGTAGTAGTAGTATTTTCAATGAATGGAGACGTAGCTAAATCTATTGTACAGTAGCCTAATATTATTTCTGTCAATTTATTTCAGTTAAACCAAACTTTTATTTTGACGGTTTGCCGTGAAGACCTTTTGAGTTTCTGTGTGTGTATGATATGACGATAGTTTTTCTTAAATGAAAGGATAAAATGCTCATGAAAACAGCGCGAGCGTCACTAGTATGTGCGTGTGAGTGAGAGGTAACGTTAAATGAAACCGCGTGTCTGCGCCATTCATTCACACAGAGACAAGCAGAAAATGTAGGCTAAGGGATAATGTAGTATTTCCACACACGGCTCTTTCCTCCTTTCTTATCAACAAGTGGATTTACAGCCGCATCAGCAGCGCCGCGGCCGCCATGTCTCAGCGCTTTCATGAAGAGGACGCAACTTCACGCTCTTCATGCATGCGCATCCAGAACCGGGTTTGACCGGGTACTCGGTGCCACCGGAACTTGGTACCGTGACGTTTAAATTTTTTTAGTATCAAAGTACAGAATATTTTGACAACACTACCACAGCGCGTTCTATAGAGAAGTGTACTAGCGGCAAAACTTTAATAAAATTAATTTTCTCAGAAACGGAGACAACGATTTTAGAAACTGATTCGCTAGCCGGGTTTCGCATGATATGAGAGAATACTCACCCTCAAAGCTGTCGATGTAGCTCGAAATATATCATTTTCTTACTCTTATGTGTGACATAACTGCCTCACAATATTGTTAACATCATTCACGTTAACCGCGGGAAGTTCTTGTAAACAGCGAGTGTAATTTGCCACTCTCTCCACCTAAAGCGATCACAAACAGAGCCTATTGGATAGAAGACTCACTACGAATAATGTTAGTGAGTCTTTTCTCCTCTATGGTGTCGTATATCGGGTGAAACGCTTCAGGAACAAGAGCAGATGTGGGCGGGGCTTGATTGTGTCTGTGTGGAACTGATTGGACGGTTGTGGTAGGCTTGGGCGGTAATACGGTAATATGGTATACCGCGGGATCTAAAAATAGCAACGGTATCAGTTTCAATATCGTCATACCGTCTTAAAAAAATATCCAATTCACTTATATAGGAGACAAGGATTAAATATTAAATATAATTTATTTAATGCCTAAAAATGCTTGTGTGGTTGTCATCACGTGAGAGTGTGGAGGAGAAAGAGTGGGGGAGAGAGGGGGAAAGATGGCAAGTTGCGCACCGAGTGACCTGGTCTCGAAGAAGAACACGACTTCGTCAGTTTGGCAGGGATGGGCATTTCAAGCAAAAATACTATTTGAAGATCGCCTGGTATTATTCGATTATTATTCAAAAACCGCACCCCTCCACCACATGCGCGCAGACATGCATAGGCTACACACCTACACAGCGGAGCGGTGTGACGCTTAAGTTGTTGTTTTTTTTAAAACTTATTCGTTTCATATTTATGTTTAATAATATGTTATTTTTTTATTTCATCTATATTCATTATATGAAAAGGGAACTGCAGAGAATAAGATAGGATTATAAGATGCCCAATATCGGAAAACGTTTGGAATGGGTCAGACATGATTTTGACCACTTATTACGTTTTGTTTTGTAGAAAGCCTTTCTTTAAATTGAATTTCGTTTTGTATAAATTGTATCTTCATTTTAATCAATGTTTCATCAACGAATTGCCTGGATTAATAAATAAGAAGCAAATATAGTATAATCAGGACGCGGAGGCGCCGGCGCGTGAACTGGAGCGGGTCTCATAAATGAACCGAAACTCATAAGATAATTGCCTTAAATAACTAAGTAGTAGGCTATATATAGAAAGCTTGAAATGTTTGACTTTAGTCTAAACAAAACAATTAAAAACGACAATAAATGGACTGCTCTCTGCTTATATAGGCTATAACATTCCCTGTCTTATGAAGTGTGTATTTCTCTCTATAGGCGCGTTCACTACTGCGAAGATGCGAGTCAGCATCGTCAACTTTATCTTTGCAGCCACTGACATAGAAAACACTAGTTTATTAATAATCAATTCAAATGTTTCATGCATAATAATTACTTTTGCCAGTTCTTTGTGGCAAGGTTTATGCGTGCGTTGAGATGCAGAATAGGCAATATATTACGAAAACGCTCATGTATTTAGCATTCTCTCCCATATATATTTAAGTAATTTAATCAATATAAATATGTGATTAGACTAATGGCTTAAATTAACTACTTCTAGTCAACTAGAAAAAAAACTTTAGTCGTGCACGGGCAGCCCTACTTATTTCACATATTTTCTAACCAGGATGTCACCGCGGGCATTCTGAGCGAGCGGCGCTGAGTGGACTGAGCGAGCGGCGCGTGATCTTTTGAAATGCGCTCTCCGCTCTGGAGGAAATATTACCACTCCGCTCACATTCTCTGGTGTGAGACATTGTAGCTTCTCCTGTTGTCTGAGAGTTGATTGACAGCTTTTAGGCATCGCCACCCTCTGGTTGAACGTGTCACCACCGCATCAGAACGGAAAACATGGGGATTTTTTTATAGACAATCCCACAACCTATTCCAGATTCTATAATAAAATCAAATAATTGAATATTCGAAAATCGTGACTCATCCCTGCACAAACCAATAGTTTGGTGATGCCGTCGAGCTTTATGTCATAATTTGTAATTAGTCACGCGGTAATACCGTATACCGCGGTAAAATAGGGAGGAGGTTTGACGGTATCAAAATTTGGATACCGCCCAACTCTAGGTTGTGGTTTGCTATTGCCTGATCTCATGTGAGTGACAGGTTATAGCCCCGCCCTCATCATCAGAGAAGAGAAGAGATGCTGAAGAGGAACTTATTCTGAGTCAAGATTACCAGGAACAGGAGTTTAATGTGATTCAGCTTTAGTATACCGTTATAATGGACTTGACCTTTGACTGCACTGGTTGATCTGACATCACTGTCTTCTGTAGAGGCGCTTATACTTAAGCTGGTAAACTTTACACCGTTACTGAACAACTGAATCAACATTGAATTGTGTTTTTATAGTGGCTTAAGTCATTTTCCTGTTTATCCTGAAAAGCTGCTTTTGAATCAATCTGTATTGGATAACGCGCTGTAGAAATAAAGCTGACGTGTCAATTTTGGTGACTCCAAGTAAGCCCTGTATGATTTAAGAAGAAAAAAAAGCTAAAAGACGGGACCGGATTAGTTTTTCGAGGGTGGATGGAGTAATGTAGTTTTACCGAAGGACGTCTGTAATAGTAATGGCGATTCGCACAGGATCAGAGAATAACCAGCAGAAGTGGGAGAGTAACTCGACTTATGCAGCGCCGTCACTCCTGATATCGCGTGCAGTGTTGGGAACATTACTTTAAAAAAGTAATTAATTATAGTTACTACTTGTTCCAAAAAGAAACTGAGTTAGTAACTGAATTACTCAATAATAAAAGTAACTCATTACCAGGGAAAGTAACTATTTGCGTTACTGTTAAAAAACAAAGTTTAAAGAATTTAGTGTTTTTTTTTAGTTTTCACAAGTCAGTTGAAATGAGTAGAACAGACAGGGGTTTGTACATAACTTTCGATATGTATTGCATGTCGACAGACAGCAAGATGTTTATCAAGCCAACCATAATCGCTTACCTCGTTATTAACCCTCATTAGCTGTGTGAGCCGGGGCGCGTTCGGGTTACAGTTTATTCAATCAATCCCAGTGCTTGAACTGGGGAAAAGGTGCCGGTACTCTTGCATTGGCAAATCATGACATTTGAGATTTCTACAGTGAAAAACAAAACATGGCGATATTGCTGGTACAGCAACAATTTATTGTTATTTATTAACAACATAAATGTATTTAAACAAGTCGTGTGTGTGTGTGTGTGCGTGCGTGCATGCGGATTCAAAATGTTCAAGCGTCCAACTAGACTCGATATAGAAGCGAATTTGACGCTCAATTGGCGTTTGGTGTGAAGCGTGCGTGACACTGACGCTCTCAGTGGTAGAGGACCGGCTACCGGCTAAGAAAAAGTGCACTACGCTTAAGAGTAAAATGTAGAAGTACCGCCCCACTTCCAGCACTGATCCATACATAGTAACGCACCGCATTTAACGCCCAGTAACGTTAACGGCGTTGTAATGACGGGAAAAGTAATTAGTTAGATTACCCCGTTACTGAAAAACTAATGTTGTTATTCCAAACACTGATCGCATGCGCAAACACGCGTAACCTATATTTATAAAACAGCTAGGCGGTCAACGAGGTCTTAATTACCTTCAGATTGTGTTGGTAATAGGCACTTGCCTAACGCTAGATATGTTTCGTGCCTCTAACAAGAGCTTCCCGTCTTCTTTGTGATCTGAATGGTGTGTGTGAAACACTTGTTCTGACACAGATTTGTCCCAGCGGCTAAAACGCAAATGAATGTTTTTCAAGCGCCTCCATACTGGAAAAAAACATGGAAAAGTACTTTTAAACAGGACTATATTTACACACATGTTCACAGCGGGTCTATTCGCACGGGATCAGTTTTACCTGAGGGGATTCTCCCGGACCTTTTACTGAAGGTTAAAGTCACTGTAATCTTCACTGACATCCCCGTAATGATTACTGAGATCCTCAATCAGACGGGACTAAAATCACTGAGAAACTGATAATAATGACTTTACCCTCCTCTCCATGTTACACTAATCCAGTCCGAATACAGTTTAAGACATTCAGTGTCGCCATCTAATGGAGGAATAATGTTACTTCTGTTGATGTTCACGGTCAGGGACCTTTTTTTTTGTGATTTTACTTTATGAAAGTTGCATTGATACATATTTTTTTGGCTTTAATATTTGTATTGTGTGGTAACCGTTTTAAGATGCTGTGGTAAAGCGAGGCCTGTCTGACGGGTTGCTCTTGTGTGCGCAGACTATGGAGCTGAAGATGCGGTTGTGTGTGGCGCTGGTGTCTCTGAGTGTGTGTGTGCTGCTCGCGGGCCGCGTGAGCGCTCAGGAGGAGGCCGACGACATGGAGATGGACGTGGAAGATGCCATCGACGACATGCATGAGGAAGAGCTGGAGGAAGAGGAGCCGCCGGCCCCGGCCACACCGCCGGTCCCCACGGTAGGCTCAGTTCATGCTCTCCTTCACCGACGCCTTCATTACAGGAGTTCACGTCACAATTCCCTGATTGTTTACTCGTCCCCACGTCATCCAAGATGTTCATGTCTGTCTTCAGTGGGAAAGTAAACAAAATAAACATTTATATACTTTTGACCTCAAATGCTGGTCTTGCGCCACGCATTATGTAATCGCGTTGGAAAGCTGATGTAGGGCGAAAAACTTTTTTCCATTTTCTCCAACTTCACAATTGCCTGACATCGTTGTTTTACCTTTTATTTATATATTTTCACTTATTATTTGCTTGTTTACTTTGTAAACACTGGGTCTGTTCTTACGCCTTCGTCACGCTTGACCTTTCACCCTGATGACGTAATGTGTGTCCATCACAGCGAGAGCAAGACCAGCATTAGTGGTATAAAGTATATAAATGTGTATTGTGTTATAAATGTCGCTGGTTTGTCTAGATGAGACTCTTATTCCTCGGCTGGATCGTGTCGAGACTTTGAAGCTGCACTGAAACTCACATCTGGACCTTCGACCCGTTGGACCCCATTGGAGTCACTATATGGAGGAATACTGGAGCGTTCTCCTCAAAAACATTCATTTCTGTTCCACTGGAGAAAGAAAGACATGAACATCTCGGATGACGTGGAGGAGAATAAATTATCAGGATTTTAATTCTGAAGTGAAGCACTCCTTTAAATGGTCAGATGTGTGTGATTGGCTGTTGAGCGATGCAGAGACGGTCAGTGATTGGTTGAGGGGTTTGATCTGCCAATCACTGATCAAGTCTCTTAAAGGGCCAGTTCACATAAAGTACTCCAGTCCAGATTCACCGTCCCTGATGTTGTCAAACCCACCGTATTTCCTCCTGGATCAGCTCTGTCCCAAACGTTGTTATATATATATATAACAACTAGCTTAACATCTTCCCAAACGTGTTTCCCGAAGGTGACGTATAAAGCCCCGGAGCCGATGGGAGAGCACTACTTCGCCGAGTCGTTTGATAAAGGAACACTTCAGGGGTAAGATATCATCATCATCACAACATGTTATAAATGTGTATTACAGCTGTTTGAACGCTTGTGAAATATTATTCTAATGTAAATCATCAGTTTTCTATGTGAATATATAGTAAAGTGTAATTTATTCCTGTGATCAAAGCTGAATGTTCATCATCATTACTCCAGTCTTCAGTGTCACATGATCATCAGAAATCAGGATAATATGATGATCTGATGATCAAGAAACATTTATGATTATTATCAGTGTTGAAAACATATATTTGAGGGAACTGTGATACATTTTATTCAGGATTCTTTGATGAATAGCCGTTCAAAAGAACAGCATTTGTTATTGATAGAATCTTTTGTAACATTATAAATGTCTTTACTGTCACTGATCAGTTTAAAGTGTCTTTTCTGAATTAAATTTCTTTGAGAATAACGTTTTTGAACAGAAGTGTATATCATTTGAAAATATTTGTCATAAATATGACCTAAAAGAGCCTCGGGTTTTAAAGCATTTGTCTTCTAGATTGTTAAATGTCTGTGTTCCTCCTAGCTGGGTCCTGTCTCAGGCCAAGAAGGACGGCATCGACGAGGACATCGCAAAGTATGACGGTGAGTTCAGTGTGACATTTCCGTGTCTGTGCTGAACGTGTGTGTGTGTGCTGAACGTGTGTGTGTGTGCTGAACGTGTGTGTGTGTCTGTGCTGAACGTGTGTGTGTGTGCTGAACGTGTGTGTGTGTGTGTGTGTGTGTGCTGAACGTGTGTGTGTGTGTCTGTGCTGAACGTGTGTGTGTGTGTCTGCTGAACGTGTGTGTGTGTGTCTGTGCTGAACGTGTGTGTGTGTGTCTGTGCTGAACGTGTGTGTGTGTGTCTGTGCTGAACGTGTGTGTGTGTGTGTGCTGAACGTGTGTGTGTGTGTGCTGAACGTGTGTGTGTGTGTGTGTGCTGAACGTGTGTGTGTGTGCTGAACGTGTGTGTGTGTGTTGAACGTGTGTGTGTGTGTGTTGAACGTGTGTGTGTGTGTGTGTTGAACGTGTGTGTGTGTGCTGAACGTGTGTGTGTGTGTGTGCTGAACGTGTGTGTGTGTGTGTGTGCTGAACGTGTGTGTGTGTGTGTGTGTGTGTGTGTGCTGAACGTGTGTGTGTGTGTGTGCTGAACGTGTGTGTGTGTCTGTGCTGAACGTGTGTGTGTGCTGAACGTGTGTGTGTGCTGAACGTGTGTGTGTGCTGAACGTGTGTGTGTGCTGAACGTGTGTGTGTGTGTGCTGAACGTGTGTGTGTGTCTGTGCTGAACGTGTGTGTGTGTGTGTGCTGAACGTGTGTGTGTGTGTGTGCTGAACGTGTGTGTGTGTGTGTGCTGAACGTGTGTGTGTGTGCTGAACGTGTGTGTGTGTGCTGAACGTGTGTGTGTGTGTGCTGAACGTGTGTGTGTGTGCGCTGAACGTGTGTGTGTGTGCGCTG
>JAULUF010000052.1:33650000-33765000 GCA_031834385.1 Semotilus atromaculatus | reverse complement strand
CGGATAACAGTTTTGAGATCCTGATCGACCAGACGGTGGTGAACAGCGGGAGTCTGTTGAGTGATGTCACTCCCGCCGTAAACCCCCCCGCCGAGATCGAGGACCCGGACGACCAGAAGCCGGAGGACTGGGACGAGAGACCCAAGATCCAGGACCCCGACGCCGCCAAACCCGAGGACTGGTGAGTGTGTGTGAGAGAGGTGTGTGTGTGTGTGTGTGCGCAACAGATCGCAGTTGGTCCGTGATTCATATGGACCACTCACTCATTAACTGCCAAATTTAACCATCATAGAGTGAAATTGTATTATTTGGATGTTCTGTCTTGCCAATATGCACATTCAAACAATTTTAAACGCAGAAGAAGAGGCAAAAATCTGGGACTGAGAGTGTGTGTGTCATTAGTGAACAGTTGAGAAAGAAAAAAGCAGCCTAATATTCCTGCTGTTGTTTGTCAAAATACAGCTTTAACAAACATGAGTATAACATGTATATAAACATAACAAACTGGAAACATGATCCAATCATGGCTCAAAACCCGTAAATGATATGAACCGTGAATTTTATGATCCGTTGCACCACTAGTGTGTGTTGTACTGTGGATCAGAATCATCAGTGTGTGTGTGTGTGTGTGTGTGTGTGTGTCAGGGATGAAGAGGCTCCTGCTAAGATCCCGGATGAGGACGCAGTGAAGCCCGACGGCTGGCTGGACGAGGAGCCGGAGTACATCAGCGACCCCGAGGCCCTCAAGCCGGAGGACTGGTAATGCAGATCCATTACAGCACAAGACGGATGACTGTTCTTAATATTAATAAATATTGTTGGTCTTATGCACAATTACTAAAAATCAAACTAAACTAATACTCGTCGTCTTATCAAAATATTACTTTTTCCAGCTCTGGTTTACATACTCATAAGCCATGAGTGTGGGGGAAATAAAAAAATAATTTAAAAAAGGCCACTTGTTAGTATTGTGAATATATATTTAATATGTTTTATTAAAAAAGTTCCAGTACACTCACGTAAAGCAATGCTATGTTTGTTGCAAATTGTAAATATTATCGGTCAGCTCTTTATATAAAGCTGGATATAAAGGATGTCCAACTTTATCCACATGCATACAGATTTTAAAACAATTACCCTTTAAGCTGACTGCAATTATTACACTTATTACACACGGTTCTGTAATAAAGCAAGGCAGGCAATTTTATCTTTGAAATTAGAAACAGGAACAAAGCAAATTACAAACAATAGGACAAACATAATAGAAAAAATATACAAATTAAATTAAAGTTTTTTAGGTACGGTAGCATAGGTTATTTAACGTGTAGTAAAATACCACCAAACTCAATAATCAAATGCAAAAATAAAACACTGTATGGTCTTCACTGTATGAATTAAATATAAATTGATTCATATTAAAAATAAGAAAGTGATTCAGTCAAAAGCAGTGATTTTTATTTATTTATTTATTTACATTAATAAAACCAAAGGCAACCGTCTGAGGCTGCTGTCCCTTTAAGAGTGAATGCACAGATGTAATATACTGTTACACATCCGATTATCTCCCATTTGTTTTCATTCGCGTTGGACATAATAGACTGTTTACATTAGCTGCGTTTCCACTGCCGGGCCAGGGCCGAGCCAGGGCTTTAAACGGGCCGTGCCGGGCTAATAGCCTCGGGTCAGTAGCACCTGTCCTGCGTTTCCACTGTCGGGCCAGAAGCTCCACAGTGCTTCACTAAAACACGCCCGTAACACGCCTCTCGGGAACAACGTCACACTAACCCATCATTTCACCAACAAATGGAAGTTTTATCAGAAAACTAATAAGAAAGAAATCACTGGAAACAGCCTGCATTGCAAAACAAACATAAAAGCGACCGTTTGCTGGCATTTTTTTACTTGAATATTTAAAACCCACGCATCTATGTTTTACCACAGATTTACAATAAAAAGTGATACATTGATCATGAATTAATGTAGGCCTATGTCAAAATTGCACATTAGTCACACACAGAAATAAATTAGCGTTAGGTTTCACAAAAGAAAGAGGATAGGCCTACACTTCTTCAGTCGCGTCCTTTTCTGTTTATTTGGTAGTTAGGCTACAGGACATATAGGCTACATCACATTTAGAAAGAATGATCATTTTTACAAATATATGCCACCAAAAATATGACCTGAGGAGCTTTAGCACTCTCTCGACTCCCAGTAGGCTACAGATAGGCTATTTTCAGTCAGAGAAAAATAATTAAGCTCCCGAAAAAAAAGTTGCTTTATTTTATGATAGTCCGGTATAAAGCCTTTACCATGGTAATGGTTAGCGCGCATAGTCTTTTGCATCGCGTAGGCTAAATATTTCTACCTTATACGGTAGAATCCACATCGGATTCGGATCACAAACTGAAGGCATTCAAACATGAAAGTGAGTTAAATTATTTTAAAAGTCTTTAATGCTGACAGAATCATCCGGCGCTCCCGTCTCGACTCAGGTAAACCCCGCCTCTGTTCGTAACCACTCCTCTAGCCCGAGCCGGCCCGCTTTGGCCCAAGGTATTCGACGGGCCAGAAATCCTGGCCGTTGGCCCCGAGTAAGCCCTGGCCCGGCAGTGGAAACGCGGCTATTGAATACGCCACATAATGTGCATTTTGACATAACCGTGTGTGTCTGTGAAAGAGAACTGAATTGCGATCGCATGTGAGAGGCTTCATCTGTGTCCGTTACGCGAGCACACATTCAGTCTTTGTTCACGGCTTATTGTGATTAACCGCAATAACTTTTAGTCCTGCGAAGTTAGAGAAGTCTTGCGCTTTAAAACACTGATTTAAAAAATTTGAACATCGATGCAAATCTGTAGAAGATACAATTGCGATTCATAAATGAATAGTTTTTTTCCCGCAACCCTAATATATACTATATAGCCTTGCCTGCATGTTTGTATTGTCACATAACTATATTATCGTACAGCTGTAATCTGCTAAATGCGGCGTAAAGCCATTATGAACATTAACTTCATATTTTAAACAATAAAAACCGCGATATAATTATATTTGTGTAGAGCCGTGAGTTTGGGTGTCAGACGTTCATGTGAAGCGTCACGAGTGTGAATGTGCTGTGATGAAGGTGTATCATCGAATGACTGACTTTAATGCAGAGATTAGGACTCCTGGGGCGGTGATCTAGATTTAATTGTTATAATTATAGCCCTAATCAAGAGAGCAGAGATATGAAGCTGAGCTCGTCCTGTGTTCTCTCAGGGATGAGGATATGGATGGCGAGTGGGAAGCTCCTCAGATCCCCAATCCCGTGTGTGAGACGGCGCCCGGGTGCGGCCCGTGGGAGAGGCCGATGATCGACAACCCAAACTACAAGGGCAAGTGGAAGTCGCCCATGATCGACAACCCTAATTATCAGGTGACTATTATTACACAGCATCTTATACGCCTCTTTTTACACTCCGAGATCTTGATCAAACATCTACTGCATGAACATTAATAGTACAGACGCATGATATATCGACCACCATATCGATATCGGCCGATATAAGTTCATTTTTAATGTTATTGTTATCGGCCCTATAAGAAAATTTGGCAGATATATTAAAGTTGATAAATAATGTATTTCCTTATGCACTGATCATCATGATGGTTTTGAATAGCTTGAAATATCTTTGGAATCACTAAAAGGAAAATATGGTTCAGTGCAACATGTGAAGCGCAAATCTGTCAGGGTTCGTACGAGCTCCTTAAAGTAGAACCCTGGTCTGTCATATAGGCTACATAAAGTTATCATGAACATATCATTATAATTGTGTATTTGGGACATGGCTTTTAATGGTGAAACTTTTTTGTAATCAGGCTCTCAAAAATTTAATTTAGATTTATTTGCATTTTTATATATTTATATCAGTTATTGGCTTTTAAATATAAAGAATTATCGGCATCAGCCAATTTTTTTTAAATGTATATATATATTGGTGCATCCTTAATTTATAGAGAGGGTTGCATGATTAATTCAAATAAAAGCACATTGGGTTCAGCCATATTAATCGCTCTGAGTATTAAATGAAGACTGTTACACTGTGTAAGTATTAAATGAAGACTGTTACACTGTGTAAGTATTAAATGAAGACTGTTACACTGTGTGAGTATTATATGAAGACTAGGGGTGGCACGGAACATGAAAAAACATCCGAACCGTTCGGTTCGCTTGTCTCGGTTCGGTGTGTGTGTGCGTCGCACGGTTCGTTCGTCGCATGCGCAATGTAACCTCGTGCCCGTGACCTCAGACAGTGCGTTTACTTTTCGCGCGAAATAAGAGATGTGTGGACATACATATGAGGCTTGTTCGACTTGAACCGGCGCTGCACAGACCGATCGATGAATAACATCAAAGTACCGCGAGAACAACGGCTCCGTATGCTTTTCAATCTCTCTCGCAGTACTTCGATGTCATAAACTGATCGGTCTGTGCAGCGCTGCAGGTCTCGTCACGGATAGAAATGGCAAGTGGGAGAGATAAGGAAGGCTAACAGGAGTTGGAGGATGCACCAGCGTCGTATAAGTCGGTGTGTGGGAACATTTTGGATTTCATGTTACCTATGATATTTAAATATATACAGTGACACTAAGTTTAGATGAGAACTCCAGTCACATGTTTCCAAACTGCACTTTAATTTCACGTGAAAAAAATGTATCCTCACTCTCAGGGAATAGAAGCATTGTTGATATACTGTTTTTGAGTTTGAACTTATGTTTCACTTTGATTATGGCCTTTGCTATATTGTTATAGCCTCATTATCTATAGGCAATTATTTTTAACGTATTTTGACTTATTTAAAAGATAGTGCTTTAAGAGTTCCTCTCTTTTTCTTTTAAAAGATAAACATTTTACGCTAACGTTACACTGAATTTGACAGTTTGATAAATGCAAGTTAATTCATTCTTTGTGTGTCAAATAAACAAAAGCATTTCATCAATGTCTTCTCTTTTGCTGTATAAAAATCTCACCGGCTTTCCTCAGAGATGGTCTCTCAATAATGTGCTTAAAGTCAAGTCAAATTCAGTTTGTGCATGATTACATGATATAATTTTTTTTTTTAAATACTGTATCCTGAATTGTGGATAATTAAGCTATAGCATATATCATATGCTGAAGTACATTTCTGGAGTGTTAAAGATTAAAAGAAAAAATAACAACAAGAACCGTACAGAACCGAAAACCGTGACCCTAAAACCGTGAAACGAACCGAACCGTGGGATTTGTGAACCGTGCCACCCCTAATGAAGACTGTTACACTGTGAGTATTAAATGAAGGGTGTAACACTGAGTGTGTGTGTGTGTGTCAGGGCGTGTGGAAGCCCAGGAAGATCCCGAACCCGGACTTCTTCGAGGACCTGCACCCGTTCCGCATGAGTGCGTTCAGTGCGGTGGGGCTGGAGCTCTGGTCCATGTCCTCAGACATCTTCTTCGACAACTTCTTCATCAGCTCGGACCGCAGTGTGGCGGAGCGGTGGGCGAACGACGGCTGGGGCCTGAAGAAAGCTGCCGAGGGGGCCGCCGAGGTAACTACACCACCTCTTCTCTCACAGCTCACATCGACACACTTCGTTTCATGAATACTACAGCTGTGTCCCAAATGACGCACTACACATTATGCACTCAACCATGTAGTGTAAGAACATTTTTATACATTTATTTTCTTTCAACATCGTAGTCTGAAAGCCCCTCCCCGTAATTAAAGCGGTGACAACCGAGTGCATGAAGTGGCCAATGTCCACACTTCGTTGTTAAATAAACTTTGGTTAAATAAGTGCATCGTCCGGGTACTTAAAGTGCACTTGAAGAGTTCAGATGCAAAAGCCTCTAAGTGCCATCTGAAATTTTCTTCTAGAATGATAATTTTTATCAAGCTTGTTTATTTAAGTTCAGTAATTTCACTTAAATGACAATTAATAGGTAATTTTCATAGCCATTTAAGTGAAATTACTGAACTTAAATATACGAGCTTGATAAAAATGATCATTCTAGAAGAAAATTTCAAATGGCACTTAGAGGCTTTTGCATCTGAACTCTTCACTTGTTCTTTTTAGAGTTGTTTAAGTGTGAATGCATGACTTGCACTATATGCCTCAAAATAGCATAGAATAGTGCACAAGTGCGTATTAAATTTTGGACAGTTTATAATGTTTAGTTTCTAGGCTTTTACAATAAGCACTTGTGAGGAAGGATTAGTCACTAGATTTGTCAAGATACATCTATTAAATTATTCAAAAATACACATGTGAAAATATAAATGAACATCTTTAATAACTTTTTATAAGCCATTTGAGTTACTCAGTGTGGATGAATCGTGTTTGTTGAAGACTCGTGATCTGTTGAAGAGAACTCTTACTGAACAAACACTAGTGTCTGTCGGAGGGAATAAGGCCTCTTCTCATTGGAGGACGGCACGGGCTCATGAATAATGAATGATTGAGTCATCGATGTACTGTAGTCCAATCAAACATCCGGTCCTGTGACACTGACACGAGGACAAGTTTAAACCTGGACGATGGAAAAAGTTAACAGTGAAAATTTTTTTTTTATCTACTTTTTTTTAGATTTATGATTTTATCAAAAATGAAGGCATAAAACATTAACAATTTAATTAGTTAATCTTTTAACAGTTTCTGTTATCTTTTGGCAAACAAAATGCTGCACAACAGATTTAGCGTTAAAATTACAAGAATGATGAATATATATATTTTATATATATATATATATATAAATATATAAAATAATAATACTTTGAATACTGTACAATAGTATTATGAAAACCTTTGAGTTTTTGTGTATATGATATGATGATATGGCACTTTGATATTGACTAGTCCATATAATGATTTGTTTAACAGTACAGCCATAATTTAGTTTTTATGACACTTCCACGATTCTGTCCTTGTTTTCCTCATTGTGGGAATCATGAAGCTCTTCATTGGGTGTAGATCGGCAGGGGTCGCAGTTTCACAGTCACATGACTGATCCACACATGAGCGAGGGCCAATCAGCAGTGTGTGTGGGTCACATGGGCATGTCTGCGGCTCCGTGAGCCCGGTGTACTGTGGGATTAGCTGGATTTCATGAGAATTCCTCCTGTGCAAATGCCTTTTCCCAAAAGCTGGATTCCAGGCATGCCTTGTGTGTTCAACATGGCCTGAAGACTCGATTGGAGGGTCAACAGTGCAGTCAGGGGTCAACTTAAAGACCGTTCACCCACAAATGACAATTCTCTCTTTTAATAATCCTCATGTTTTAAACCAATAAGACTTTTGTTTATCTTCAAATCACAAGGGGATGTTTTATTTAGGCTTTTATTCACTTATAAAAATCGATCAATGTCATACGGTGAGCCGATGCTCACACGAGCACCAGAACCAGTGAAGTGTGTGTTCACACTTGGGGTCACTTGGAGTTTTTTGGTTCCTTGCCACTGTTGCCTTTGGCTTGCCACTTAATACCATCGATCAGCTCTACCAAACGTGGAGGTTGAACATTGTTGTTTTGATTGATACTGTGAAGCTGCTTTGATACAATCTGTATTGTGAAAAGCGCTATATAAATATACTGGACTTGACGTCACACTTCTGCATTCACCATGTTTCTTTGAAGTTCAAAATTGTTCAGATCGAATCAAGTTTCAATTCTTTAATTTCTAGTTTTGTGAATATTGCATAATGGTTGATTTAATTATTATGATGCATGTAATATTAGCTTAATATCAACGATATATCCGCATCAGAAACCCTGAACGGTCGACCTCACTACATGCAGAACCAGAACATCAGTTTTGATGATTATGAATGGACTGCGTATAATGTGACCCCAGTGTTTCCCGTCCGGGTGTGTAGAGATAATCGAGCTGTGCTTCTCATGGAGCGATCCATGTCAACTCATGATTCCTGATCTTCCTTCTACTCTTATTAATGGTGATGAATAGTTAAGTTCTTCTAGAAAGCTACATGAGGCTCTTGTCCATGTGTGTAAGTAATGTGTGTGTGTGTGTTCACAGCCGGGTCTGATGACTCAGATGATAACGGCTGCTGAAGAGAGACCGTGGCTCTGGATCGTGTACGTCCTCACTGTGGCTCTGCCTGTGGTGCTCATCATCGTCTTCTGCTGCACGGGCAAGGTGTGTGTGTGAGGGAGTGTGTGTGTGTGTGTGTGACCTGAGTGTTGACCGGTCGGGTAACTGTGTTCCTGTGTCTCACAGAAGAGCTCGGCGTCCACAGCTGCTGAATACAAGAAGACCGACGAGCCTCAGCCAGATGTGAAGGATGAAGCTGAGGAGGATGAGGAGGCCAAGGAGGAAGAGACAGGTCTGACTCTCACACACACACCCATCACACACACCCATACACACCCACTACACAGACACACCCACCACACACACACACACACACCCATACACACACACACACACACCCACCCCACACACACACACACACACACACACACACCCATACACACCCACCACACACCCATACACACCCACCACACACACACACACACCCATACACACCCACCACACACACACACCCATACACACCCACCACACACACCCACATCACACACACACATCTCACTTCACTGTTAAAGGTGCAGTGTGTAATGTTTAGCGCATCTAGTGGTGAGGTTGTGCATTGCACCCAACAGAAGTTACGGTGGCCGACAGGAAGTGATGTCGTCGTCTGAGACAGCAGAGAGTAGCCTGTTAAACAATGAGGTTTCTTTACAAAGATAAATTAAGATTAAGTCGTGAAGAACAACATGGTGACGAAAGGCGTTTGTCCGTTCAGGGCCACCGTAGAAACATGTGGATGTGAGGCGACCCGCGGTGTGTGTAGACAGAAATGCTCATTCTAAGGTGATAAAAACATAACGGCTCATTAAGTAAGGTCTTTACACACCACTGAAAACAGTTACTTGTGTATATGATATTGTCAACAGATCCTCCTAAATATTACACAGTGCACCTTTAATCTCTTCATTGCTCACATGTGAGTGGTCTCAGTAACTGCATCAGACTCATGGAGGATGACCTGTGATCTGAACTGTGTGTGTGTGTTGGTCAGAAGTGAAGAAGAGTGACGAAGAGGAGGACTCGCCAGGAGAAGCGGAGGAGGCCGAGGGCGAGCACAGAGACGACAGCACATCTCATGAGGTGACCCTGAACACGGAAGATACTGGACTTTAATACATCAGAAATTATACCTAAAAAAATGGTTGAAATAGAAGTTTATTGAACCGTAAGACAAAATCATTGTTTGAGTATCATTATATTCATGTCCACATGGTAGGTTAGACTAGTGCATTTACAGCGCACACTTTCACTGCGGGATTTACTCTGTTAAAATCCTTTTATAATGACCTCAATATTCAACATAAGGGGCAAAAATACCTCTTTTATATTTATGTTGTTTAATATAGTTAATCAATATCACATGAAGAGCCAAATATCAGCACGATTACAAATGTGATATTGATTTTATACAACAGTATTAAGTGACAATTTAGACACAATATTGCCTGTTTTTGCTCTATTTCGCGAAAGAAAATATTTTGAAACAAGCCAGAGGACTGTATCACGACACACAGCGGTGTTTCATGACTGAGTGAACGGGTCGGTTGAGTGAACGATTCAGTGAGTGAACGGTGAACGATTCAGTTGAGTGAATGATTCAGTGATTCAGTTGAGTGAATGATTCAGTTGAGTGAATGATTCAGTTGAGTGAATGATTCAGTTGAGTGAATGATTCAGTTGAGTGAATGATTCAGTTGAGTGAACGATTCAATGACTCACTCAATACGACAGTCAGCCTGACCACAGAATATGAAGAATATCAGAAACTTCAGGAGTCTGTTCATGACAGTCCTGAACCTGCCAAGATGCCAACACAATAAACACACTCAGAAAAATAGCCTGATTATGGTTATTGAGAAAATCCCAGAAAATAGAGATTTTTTTTTTTTCTCTTCTCAATAATTGCACACATCGTTAGTCGCACGTTCAACACCCCAAAAACTGCGTCATCTGTACCTGAACACCTCATCCGTGTTCGTCTCCAGCACGTGTCTGATGATGGCCTCCTGGGATTGAACATCATACGCCACATATTTCACTGCGATTATGAGCTTAACCGCAGACTTTTGATTCATGTATTGCATTTACATGCATTGCAATTTAGTCGCATTATTGCCAAAACTTCATTATAATCTCATTATGAGGGTTCATGTAGCCAATGATGACACACAAACCTTCCTCAAACACTTCATCATATTTGACTCTCGCATGATGATCATAATTGACTCTCACATGATCATATTTGACTCTCGCATGATCATATTTGAGACTGGCATGATCATATTTATGATCATATTAGACTCTCGCATGATGATCATATTTGACTCTCGCATGATCATATTTGACTCTCGCATGATCATATTTGAGACTCGCATGATCATATTTATGATCATATTAGACTCTCGCATGATGATCATATTAGACTCTCGCATGATCATATTAGACTCTCGCATGATGATCATATTTGACTCTCGCATGATGATCATATTTGACTCTCGCATGATGATCATATTTGACTCTCGGATGATGATCATATTTGACTCTCGCATGATGATCATATTTGAGACTCATGATTATTCTCTGTCTGGATCATGTATTATCTTTGTTCCAGTTCATGTTCATCTTGAAATATCGCTAACATTTTATAGTTGTGACCTCTGCAGTATTTTACATGTTCATATCCATGTGTTTTCCTGGAACCCGCTTTGACTCTCGCTCTCGTGTGTGTGTGTGTGTGTGTGTGTGTGTGTGTGCAGAGATCGGAGGACGACGTTCTGAGAAGGTCTCCCAGAAACAGGAAAGCACGAAAGGACTGATGGACTTCCTGGATCCGTTTCAAGTGCAACAGTTCCTCTCCTGAAGCGTATGCCTCCATCCCTCTCTCCTCTCCTCCTCCTCATCCCTCATCCCTCCCTCGAGAGAAGCCGGCGCTCTCAGCCAATCACACGCCTCCTCAAGCGCTCTTGAGGATGCTGATGGTCACATGACCATTGAATAGCATAGAAACTTTCTCCGTAACTAAAAAGGAAACGCAATCTTTGTTACCATTCCTGAACTGATCATCTGACGCTCGCGTAAAGATCCCGTTCCCCCTCTCAGCTGTCTCTCTCACACACACACACACACACACACACACACACACACACACACACACACACACACACTTCCAGACAGTGTTCCTGAACCCCAACACTAAGGCACACTTGGTATTGTGAGGTTTACAACAGCTTTATTCCTCAGTTCTAGAGTTATTCCAGAAGCCATAGAAGGACAAGACTGTCGGATCCATGCATATAAACTATAAAACTGCCCGCTTACACACACACACACACACACACACCTAGATTTCCCATGTAAACGAGATGTTTTCTGTCCCGTGAGGTTCGTGGTTTTGTCTGAAGCTCAGTGAGGCATGCTGGGAGAACGCCAGCTAGATTCGTAGCTTCTAGTGTACTGCCTTACTTGTAGGACACAAGATTTGCTAATATGTTTTTCTGTGAATGTACTGTGAGTTACTTTTTTTGTCTAATACGTTTGTTTTTTTCCAATTGTTTTTGCTATTCAAATGGACTTTTTACTAAATCATGGATGGCTGTACAGATGTGTTTCCTGCTCTTGAACTGACTCTAACCTGTCCAGCCCAAACAAACAGGTCAGCTGATCATAACTGGTGAACTGTGATGTCATATCCTGTCCAGCAGCAGCAGCAGCTTCCCATTTCATTGAACCAATCACGTTCACACAACATGAGAACGAGGACCGTTTAATCAAGATATTTCCAATTCAAATGTTCGAGGGTGAATCATGAAAAGTCACGTTCAGCCTGAAGGCAAACGAATGATGCGTCACGAATGCTGCCTAGTTCTAGAACGGTTATGATTTGCATTAGACATGACGAGCACACTTTAAATCTATTTTTTTTCTCACGTGCTTAAATGGTTTATCTTTTGCTCTCTGATGAAGTGAGACATGAAGTGTGTGTGTGTTCACTGTTCCAGCAAGCGATGTCCCGGGCGTAACGCCACCGTTGAATCGTTCCCTCGACCCGCTCCACTCGCTGAATCCTGACCCCACAGAAACGAGAAAGGCACTATGAAAGTGAACTAGCGCGTCCTATCGCTAACGTTCTTAAGTTACTTGTTAATACTCTAAATATGGTGAACGATTGCATGGAAGAGGCCATACGTGAGCTCTACCCCGAGACTAATGAAGAGTTGGCACTTTCAAAGGTAACTGAGGGACAACACACACACACACACACACACACACAGGCTAATCGCTGCTGCGCTAATATCGGATACACGTCCCGTCTGTCTGTACACCTGTTATCTGGGCTGCTTTTTCTTTCTTTCTTTTCTGTTTTCTTTGTCTTTTGGATTACCATTGTTTCACATGTAGGTGATTGATAGTGTGGATGATAGAAGGATGGAAAAGCAATGGATTGAGTGATTTACTGAAGATCATGAGTCTGGATAATGATGATTCTGGACGCTTTGGGAAAAATCCATCATGTTACTCACAAACTAAAATAAACTGATTTGATGAATGACGGGTGTGTGTCATACTTTATTTTGTATTTGTGGATGAATGTCACTGAAGAGCATCACTGATATCAATGTGAATTACACACGTTACATGTTTAAGAGAAGTGCTTAACTATCATTACATCTGCAGATGCTTCTACAGCTGCACTTTATTTTACAGAAGATAGTGGGTAACACTTTATTTTACAGAAGATCGTGGGTAACACTTTATTTTACAGAAGATCGTGGGTAACACTTTATTTTACAGAAGATCGTGGGTAACACTTTATTTTACAGAAGATCGTGGGAAACACTTTATTTTACAGAAGATCGTGGGAAACACTTTATTTTACAGAAGATCGTGGGTAACACTTTATTTTACAGAAGATCGTGGGTAACACTTTATTTTACAGAAGATCGTGGGAAACACTTTATTTTACAGAAGATAGTGGGAAACACTTTATTTTACAGAAGATATTGGGTAACACTTTTTTACAGAAGATCGTGGGAAACACTTTATTTTACAGAAGATCGTGGGTAACACTTTATTTTACAGAAGATCGTGGGAAACACTTTATTTTACAGAAGATCGTGGGTAACACTTTATTTTACAGAAGATAGTGGGAAACACTTTATTTTACAGAAGATCGTGGGTAACACTTTATTTTACAGAAGATCGTGGGTAACACTTTATTTTACAGAAGATCGTGGGTAACACTTTATTTTACAGAAGATATTGGGTAACACTTTATTTTACAGAAGATATTGGGTAACACTTTTTTACAGAAGATTGTGGGTAACACTTTATTTTACAGAAGATCGTGGGTAACACTTTATTTTACAGAAGATAGTGGAAAACGCTTTATTTTACAGAAGATCGTGGGTAACACTTTATTTTACAGAAGATCGTGGGTAACACTTTATTTTACAGAAGATCGTGGGTAACACTTTATTTTACAGAAGATCGTGGGTAACACTTTATTTTACAGAAGATCGTGGGTAACACTTTATTTTACAGAAGATAGTGGAAAACACTTTATTTTACAGAAGATAGTGGAAAACACTTTATTTTACAGAAGATAGTGGAAAACACTTTATTTTACAGAAGATCGTGGAAAACACTTTATTTTACAGAAGATCGTGGGTAACACTTTATTTTACAGAAGATAGTGGGTAACACTTTATTTTACAGAAGATCGTGGGTAACACTTTATTTTACAGAAGATAGTGGGAAACACTTTATTTTACAGAAGATAGTGGGAAACACTTTATTTTACAGAAGATCCTGGGTAACACTTTATTTTACAGAAGATCGTGGGTAACACTTTATTTTACAGAAGATAGTGGGTAACACTTTATTTTACAGAAGATAGTGGGAAACACTTTATTTTACAGAAGATAGTGGGAAACACTTTATTTTACAGAAGATCCTGGGTAACACTTTATTTTACAGAAGATCGTGGGTAACACTTTATTTTACAGAAGATATTGGGTAACACTTTATTTTACAGAAGATATTGGGTAACACTTTTTTACAGAAGATTGTGGGTAACACTTTATTTTACAGAAGATCGTGGGTAACACTTTATTTTACAGAAGATAGTGGAAAACGCTTTATTTTACAGAAGATCGTGGGTAACACTTTATTTTACAGAAGATCGTGGGTAACACTTTATTTTACAGAAGATCGTGGGTAACACTTTATTTTACAGAAGATCGTGGGTAACACTTTATTTTACAGAAGATCGTGGGTAACACTTTATTTTACAGAAGATAGTGGAAAACACTTTATTTTACAGAAGATAGTGGAAAACACTTTATTTTACAGAAGATAGTGGAAAACACTTTATTTTACAGAAGATCGTGGGTAACACTTTATTTTACAGAAGATCGTGGGTAACACTTTATTTTACAGAAGATAGTGGGAAACACTTTATTTTACAGAAGATGGTGGGAAACACTTTATTTTACAGAAGATCCTGGGAAACACTTTATTTTACAGAAGATCGTGGGAAACACTTTATTTTACAGAAGATCGTGGGTAACACTTTATTTTACAGAAGATCGTGGGTAACACTTTATTTTACAGAAGATCGTGGGTAACACTTTATTTTACAGAAGATAGTGGGAAACACTTTATTTTACAGAAGATCGTGGGTAACACTTTATTTTACAGAAGATCGTGGGTAACACTTTATTTTACAGAAGATCCTGGGTAACACTTTATTTTACAGAAGATCGTGGGTAACACTTTATTTTACAGAAGATCGTGGGTAACACTTTATTTTACAGAAGATCGTGGGTAACACTTTATTTTACAGAAGATCCTGGGTAACACTTTATTTTACAGAAGATCGTGGGTAACACTTTATTTTACAGAAGATCGAGGGAAACACTTTATTTTACAGAAGATAGTGGGAAACACTATTTTACAGAAGATCGTGGGTAACACTTTATTTTACAGAAGATAGTGGGAAACACTTTATTTTACAGAAGATCGTGGGTAACACTTTATTTTACAGAAGATCCTGGGAAACACTTTATTTTACAGAAGATCGTGGGAAACACTTTATTTTACAGAAGATCGTGGGTAACACTTTATTTTACAGAAGATCGTGGGTAACACTTTATTTTACAGAAGATCGTGGGTAACACTTTATTTTACAGAAGATAGTGGGAAACACTTTATTTTACAGAAGATCGTGGGTAACACTTTATTTTACAGAAGATCGTGGGTAACACTTTATTTTACAGAAGATCCTGGGTAACACTTTATTTTACAGAAGATCCTGGGTAACACTTTATTTTACAGAAGATCGTGGGTAACACTTTATTTTACAGAAGATCGTGGGTAACACTTTATTTTACAGAAGATCCTGGGTAACACTTTATTTTACAGAAGATCGTGGGTAACACTTTATTTTACAGAAGATCGAGGGAAACACTTTATTTTACAGAAGATAGTGGGAAACACTATTTTACAGAAGATCGTGGGTAACACTTTATTTTACAGAAGATAGTGGGAAACACTTTATTTTACAGAAGATCGTGGGTAACACTTTATTTTACAGAAGATAGTGGGAAACACTTTATTTTACAGAAGATCGTGGGTAACACTTTATTTTACAGAAGATCGTGGGTAACACTTTATTTTACAGAAGATCCTGGGTAACACTTTATTTTACAGAAGATCGTGGGTAACACTTTATTTTACAGAAGATCGAGGGAAACACTTTATTTTACAGAAGATAGTGGGAAACACTATTTTACAGAAGATCGTGGGTAACACTTTATTTTACAGAAGATCGTGGGTAACACTTTATTTTACAGAAGATAGTGGAAAACACTTTATTTTACAGAAGATAGTGGGTAACACTTTATTTTACAGAAGATCGTGGGTAACACTTTATTTTACAGAAGATCGTGGGTAACACTTTATTTTACAGAAGATAGTGGGAAACACTTTATTTTACAGAAGATCCTGGGTAACACTTTATTTTACAGAAGATAGTGGAAAACACTTTATTTTACAGAAGATAGTGGGTAACACTTTATTTTATAGAAGATCGTGGGTAACACTTTATTTTACAGAAGATCGTGGGTAACACTTTATTTTACAGAAGATAGTGGGAAACACTTTATTTTACAGAAGATCGTGGGTAACACTTTATTTTACAGAAGATCGTGGGAAACACTTTATTTTACAGAAGATCGTGGGTAACACTTTATTTTACAGAAGATCGTGGGTAACACTTTATTTTACAGAAGATAGTGGGAAACACTTTATTTTACAGAAGATCGTGGGTAACACTTTATTTTACAGAAGATCGTGGGTAACACTTTATTTTACAGAAGATCGTGGGTAACACTTTATTTTACAGAAGATCGTGGGTAACACTTTATTTTACAGAAGATCGTGGGTAACACTTTATTTTACAGAAGATCGTGGGTAACACTTTATTTTACAGAAGATCGTGGGAAACACTTTATTTTACAGAAGATCGTGGGTAACACTTTATTTTACAGAAGATAGTGGGAAACACTTTATTTTACAGAAGATAGTGGGAAACACTTTATTTTACAGAAGATAGTGGGAAACACTTTATTTTACAGAAGATCGTGGGTAACACTTTATTTTACAGAAGATCGTGGGTAACACTTTATTTTACAGAAGATCGTGGGTAACACTTTATTTTACAGAAGATAGTGGGAAACACTTTATTTTACAGAAGATAGTGGGAAACACTTTATTTTACAGAAGATCGTGGGAAACACTTTATTTTACAGAAGATAGTGGGAAACACTTTATTTCACAGAAGATCGTGGGTAACACTTTATTTTACAGAAGAAAGTGGGTAACACTTTATATTACAGAAGATAGTGGGTAACACTTTATTTTACAGAAGATAGTGGGTAACACTTTATCTTACAGAAGAAAGTGGGTAACACTTTATATTACAGAAGATAGTGGGTAACACTTTATTTTACAGAAGATCGTGGGTAACACTTTATTTTACAGAAGAAAGTGGGTAACACTTATTTTACATAAGATAGTGGGTAACACTTTATTTTACAGAAGATCGTGGGTAACACTTTATTTTACAGAAGAAAGTGGGTAACACTTATTTTACATAAGATAGTGGGTAACACTTTATTTTACAGAAGATCATGGGTAACACTTTATTTTACAGAAGATAGTGGGTAATAAGATCGTGGGTAACACTTTATTTTACAGAAGATAGTGGGTAACACTTTATTTTACAGAAGATCGTGGGTAACACTTTATTTTACAGAAGATCGTGGGTAACACTTTATTTTACAGAAGATCGTGAGTAACGCTTTATTTTACAGAAGATCGTGGGTAACACTTTATTTTACAGAAGATCGTGGGTAACGCTTTATTTTACAGAAGATAGTGGGTAATAAGATTGTGGGTAACACTTTATTTTACAGAAGATAGTGGGTAACACTTTATTTTACAGAAGATCGTGGGTAACACTTTATTTTACAGAAGATCGTGGGTAACACTTTATTTTACAGAAGATAGTGGGAAACACTTTATTTTACAGAAGATCGTGGGTAACACTTTATTTTACAGAAGAAAGTGGGTAACACTTTATTTTACAGAAGATAGTGGGTAACACTTTATTTTACAGAAGATCGTGGGTAACACTTTATTTTACAGAAGAAAGTGGGTAACACTTATTTTACAGAAGAAAGTGGGTAACACTTTATTTTACAGAAGATCGTGGGTAACACTTTACAGAAGATAGTGGGTAATAAGATCGTGGGTAACACTTTATTTTACAGAAGATAGTGGGTAACACTTTATTTTACAGAAGATCGTGGGTAACACTTTATTTTACAGAAGATCGTGGGTAACACTTTATTTTACAGAAGATAGTGGGTAACTTTATTTTACAGAAGATCGTGGGTAACACTTTATTATACAGAAGATCGTGGGTAACGCTTTATTTTACAGAAGATCGTGGGTAACGCTTTATTTTACAGAAGATCGTGGGTAACACTTTATTTTACAGAAGATCGTGGGTAACGCTTTATTTTACAGAAGATCGTGGGTAACACTTTATTTGACAGAAGATAGTGGGTAACTTTATTTTACAGAAGATCGTGGGTAACACTTTATTTTACAGAAGATCGTGGGTAACTTTATTTTACAGAAGATCGTGGGTAACGCTTTATTTTACAGAAGATCGTGGGTAACGCTTTATTTTACAGAAGATCGTGGGTAACGCTTTATTTTACAGAAGATCGTGGGTAACGCTTTATTTTACAGAAGATCGTGGGTAACACTTTATTTGACAGAAGATAGTGGGTAACACTTTATTTTACAGAAGATAGTGGGAAACACTTTATTTTACAGAAGATCGTGGGTAACACTTTATTTTACAGAAGAAAGTGGGTAACACTTTATTTTACAGAAGATAGTGGGTAACACTTTATTTTACAGAAGATCGTGGGTAACACTATTTTACAGAAGAAAGTGGGTAACACTTATTTTACAGAAGAAAGTGGGTAACACTTTATTTTACAGAAGATCGTGGGTAACACTTTACTTTACAGAAGATAGTGGGTAATAAGATCGTGGGTAACACTTTACTTTACAGAAGATAGTGGGTAACACTTTATTTTACAGAAGATCGTGGGTAACACTTTATTTTACAGAAGATCGTGGGTAACACTTTATTTGACAGAAGATAGTGGGTAACTTTATTTTACAGAAGATCGTGGGTAACGCTTTATTTTACAGAAGATCGTGGGTAACGCTTTATTTTACAGAAGATCATGGGTAACGCTTTATTTTACAGAAGATCGTGGGTAACACTTTATTTTACAGAAGATCGTGGGTAACGCTTTATTTTACAGAAGATCGTGGGTAACACTTTATTTGACAGAAGATAGTGGGTAACTTTATTTTACAGAAGATCGTGGGTAACACTTTATTTTACAGAAGATCGTGGGTAACTTTATTTTACAGAAGATCGTGGGTAACGCTTTATTTTACAGAAGATCGTGGGTAACGCTTTATTTTACAGAAGATCGTGGGTAACGCTTTATTTTACAGAAGATCGTGGGTAACACTTTATTTGACAGAAGATAGTGGGTAACTTTATTTTACAGAAGATCGTGGGTAACACTTTATTTTACAGAAGATCGTGGGTAACACTTTATTTTACAGAAGATCGTGGGTAACGCTTTATTTTACAGAAGATCGTGGGAAACACTTTATTTTACAGAAGATCGTGGGTAACGCTTTATTTTACAGAAGATCGTGGGTAAAGCTTTATTTTACAGAAGATCGTGGGTAACGCTTTATTTTACAGAAGATCGTGGGTAACACTTTATTTGACAGAAGATAGTGGGTAACTTTATTTTACAGAAGATCGTGGGTAAAGCTTTATTTTACAGAAGATCGTGGGTAACGCTTTATTTTACAGAAGATCGTGGGTAACTCTTTATTTTACAGAAGATCGTGGGTAAAGCTTTATTTTACAGAAGATCGTGGGTAACGCTTTATTTTACAGAAGATCGTGGGTAACACTTTATTTGACAGAAGATAGTGGGTAACTTTATTTTACAGAAGATCGTGGGTAACACTTTATTTTACAGAAGATCGTGGGTAACTTTATTTTACAGAAGATCGTGGGTAACGCTTTATTTTACAGAAGATCGTGGGTAACGCTTTATTTTACAGAAGATCGTGGGTAACGCTTTATTTTACAGAAGATCGTGGGTAACACTTTATTTTACAGAAGATCGTGGGTAACACTTTATTTTACAGAAGATCGTGGGTAACACTTTATTTTACAGAAGATAGTGGGAAACACTTTATTTTACAGAAGATCCTGGGTAACACTTTATTTTACAGAAGATAGTGGAAAACACTTTATTTTACAGAAGATAGTGGGTAACACTTTATTTTATAGAAGATCGTGGGTAACACTTTATTTTACAGAAGATCGTGGGTAACACTTTATTTTACAGAAGATAGTGGGAAACACTTTATTTTACAGAAGATCGTGGGTAACACTTTATTTTACAGAAGATCGTGGGAAACACTTTATTTTACAGAAGATCGTGGGTAACACTTTATTTTACAGAAGATCGTGGGTAACACTTTATTTTACAGAAGATAGTGGGAAACACTTTATTTTACAGAAGATCGTGGGTAACACTTTATTTTACAGAAGATCGTGGGTAACACTTTATTTTACAGAAGATCGTGGGTAACACTTTATTTTACAGAAGATCGTGGGTAACACTTTATTTTACAGAAGATCGTGGGTAACACTTTATTTTACAGAAGATCGTGGGTAACACTTTATTTTACAGAAGATCGTGGGAAACACTTTATTTTACAGAAGATCGTGGGTAACACTTTATTTTACAGAAGATAGTGGGAAACACTTTATTTTACAGAAGATAGTGGGAAACACTTTATTTTACAGAAGATAGTGGGAAACACTTTATTTTACAGAAGATCGTGGGTAACACTTTATTTTACAGAAGATCGTGGGTAACACTTTATTTTACAGAAGATCGTGGGTAACACTTTATTTTACAGAAGATAGTGGGAAACACTTTATTTTACAGAAGATAGTGGGAAACACTTTATTTTACAGAAGATCGTGGGAAACACTTTATTTTACAGAAGATAGTGGGAAACACTTTATTTCACAGAAGATCGTGGGTAACGCTTTATTTTACAGAAGATCGTGGGAAACACTTTATTTTACAGAAGATCGTGGGTAACGCTTTATTTTACAGAAGATCGTGGGTAAAGCTTTATTTTACAGAAGATCGTGGGTAACGCTTTATTTTACAGAAGATCGTGGGTAACACTTTATTTGACAGAAGATAGTGGGTAACTTTATTTTACAGAAGATCGTGGGTAAAGCTTTATTTTACAGAAGATCGTGGGTAACGCTTTATTTTACAGAAGATCGTGGGTAACTCTTTATTTTACAGAAGATCGTGGGTAAAGCTTTATTTTACAGAAGATCGTGGGTAACGCTTTATTTTACAGAAGATCGTGGGTAACACTTTATTTGACAGAAGATAGTGGGTAACTTTATTTTACAGAAGATCGTGGGTAACACTTTATTTTACAGAAGATCGTGGGTAACTTTATTTTACAGAAGATCGTGGGTAACGCTTTATTTTACAGAAGATCGTGGGTAACGCTTTATTTTACAGAAGATCGTGGGTAACGCTTTATTTTACAGAAGATCGTGGGTAACACTTTATTTTACAGAAGATCGTGGGTAACACTTTATTTTACAGAAGATCGTGGGTAACACTTTATTTTACAGAAGATAGTGGGAAACACTTTATTTTACAGAAGATCCTGGGTAACACTTTATTTTACAGAAGATAGTGGAAAACACTTTATTTTACAGAAGATAGTGGGTAACACTTTATTTTATAGAAGATCGTGGGTAACACTTTATTTTACAGAAGATCGTGGGTAACACTTTATTTTACAGAAGATAGTGGGAAACACTTTATTTTACAGAAGATCGTGGGTAACACTTTATTTTACAGAAGATCGTGGGAAACACTTTATTTTACAGAAGATCGTGGGTAACACTTTATTTTACAGAAGATCGTGGGTAACACTTTATTTTACAGAAGATAGTGGGAAACACTTTATTTTACAGAAGATCGTGGGTAACACTTTATTTTACAGAAGATCGTGGGTAACACTTTATTTTACAGAAGATCGTGGGTAACACTTTATTTTACAGAAGATCGTGGGTAACACTTTATTTTACAGAAGATCGTGGGTAACACTTTATTTTACAGAAGATCGTGGGTAACACTTTATTTTACAGAAGATCGTGGGAAACACTTTATTTTACAGAAGATCGTGGGTAACACTTTATTTTACAGAAGATAGTGGGAAACACTTTATTTTACAGAAGATAGTGGGAAACACTTTATTTTACAGAAGATAGTGGGAAACACTTTATTTTACAGAAGATCGTGGGTAACACTTTATTTTACAGAAGATCGTGGGTAACACTTTATTTTACAGAAGATCGTGGGTAACACTTTATTTTACAGAAGATAGTGGGAAACACTTTATTTTACAGAAGATAGTGGGAAACACTTTATTTTACAGAAGATCGTGGGAAACACTTTATTTTACAGAAGATAGTGGGAAACACTTTATTTCACAGAAGATCGTGGGTAACACTTTATTTTACAGAAGAAAGTGGGTAACACTTTATATTACAGAAGATAGTGGGTAACACTTTATTTTACAGAAGATAGTGGGTAACACTTTATCTTACAGAAGAAAGTGGGTAACACTTTATATTACAGAAGATAGTGGGTAACACTTTATTTTACAGAAGATCGTGGGTAACACTTTATTTTACAGAAGAAAGTGGGTAACACTTATTTTACATAAGATAGTGGGTAACACTTTATTTTACAGAAGATCGTGGGTAACACTTTATTTTACAGAAGAAAGTGGGTAACACTTATTTTACATAAGATAGTGGGTAACACTTTATTTTACAGAAGATCATGGGTAACACTTTATTTTACAGAAGATAGTGGGTAATAAGATCGTGGGTAACACTTTATTTTACAGAAGATAGTGGGTAACACTTTATTTTACAGAAGATCGTGGGTAACACTTTATTTTACAGAAGATCGTGGGTAACACTTTATTTTACAGAAGATCGTGAGTAACGCTTTATTTTACAGAAGATCGTGGGTAACACTTTATTTTACAGAAGATCGTGGGTAACGCTTTATTTTACAGAAGATAGTGGGTAATAAGATTGTGGGTAACACTTTATTTTACAGAAGATAGTGGGTAACACTTTATTTTACAGAAGATCGTGGGTAACACTTTATTTTACAGAAGATCGTGGGTAACACTTTATTTTACAGAAGATAGTGGGAAACACTTTATTTTACAGAAGATCGTGGGTAACACTTTATTTTACAGAAGAAAGTGGGTAACACTTTATTTTACAGAAGATAGTGGGTAACACTTTATTTTACAGAAGATCGTGGGTAACACTTTATTTTACAGAAGAAAGTGGGTAACACTTATTTTACAGAAGAAAGTGGGTAACACTTTATTTTACAGAAGATCGTGGGTAACACTTTACAGAAGATAGTGGGTAATAAGATCGTGGGTAACACTTTATTTTACAGAAGATAGTGGGTAACACTTTATTTTACAGAAGATCGTGGGTAACACTTTATTTTACAGAAGATCGTGGGTAACACTTTATTTTACAGAAGATAGTGGGTAACTTTATTTTACAGAAGATCGTGGGTAACACTTTATTATACAGAAGATCGTGGGTAACGCTTTATTTTACAGAAGATCGTGGGTAACGCTTTATTTTACAGAAGATCGTGGGTAACACTTTATTTTACAGAAGATCGTGGGTAACGCTTTATTTTACAGAAGATCGTGGGTAACACTTTATTTGACAGAAGATAGTGGGTAACTTTATTTTACAGAAGATCGTGGGTAACACTTTATTTTACAGAAGATCGTGGGTAACTTTATTTTACAGAAGATCGTGGGTAACGCTTTATTTTACAGAAGATCGTGGGTAACGCTTTATTTTACAGAAGATCGTGGGTAACGCTTTATTTTACAGAAGATCGTGGGTAACGCTTTATTTTACAGAAGATCGTGGGTAACACTTTATTTGACAGAAGATAGTGGGTAACACTTTATTTTACAGAAGATAGTGGGAAACACTTTATTTTACAGAAGATCGTGGGTAACACTTTATTTTACAGAAGAAAGTGGGTAACACTTTATTTTACAGAAGATAGTGGGTAACACTTTATTTTACAGAAGATCGTGGGTAACACTATTTTACAGAAGAAAGTGGGTAACACTTATTTTACAGAAGAAAGTGGGTAACACTTTATTTTACAGAAGATCGTGGGTAACACTTTACTTTACAGAAGATAGTGGGTAATAAGATCGTGGGTAACACTTTACTTTACAGAAGATAGTGGGTAACACTTTATTTTACAGAAGATCGTGGGTAACACTTTATTTTACAGAAGATCGTGGGTAACACTTTATTTGACAGAAGATAGTGGGTAACTTTATTTTACAGAAGATCGTGGGTAACGCTTTATTTTACAGAAGATCGTGGGTAACGCTTTATTTTACAGAAGATCATGGGTAACGCTTTATTTTACAGAAGATCGTGGGTAACACTTTATTTTACAGAAGATCGTGGGTAACGCTTTATTTTACAGAAGATCGTGGGTAACACTTTATTTGACAGAAGATAGTGGGTAACTTTATTTTACAGAAGATCGTGGGTAACACTTTATTTTACAGAAGATCGTGGGTAACTTTATTTTACAGAAGATCGTGGGTAACGCTTTATTTTACAGAAGATCGTGGGTAACGCTTTATTTTACAGAAGATCGTGGGTAACGCTTTATTT
Source organism: Semotilus atromaculatus (assembly GCA_031834385.1). Taxonomy (NCBI): domain Eukaryota; kingdom Metazoa; phylum Chordata; class Actinopteri; order Cypriniformes; family Leuciscidae; genus Semotilus; species Semotilus atromaculatus. The sequence goes on along the minus strand of JAULUF010000052.1, from coordinate 33,740,385 downwards.
TACAGAAGATCGTGGGTAACACTTTATTTGACAGAAGATAGTGGGTAACTTTATTTTACAGAAGATCGTGGGTAACACTTTATTTTACAGAAGATCGTGGGTAACACTTTATTTTACAGAAGATCGTGGGTAACGCTTTATTTTACAGAAGATCGTGGGAAACACTTTATTTTACAGAAGATCGTGGGTAACGCTTTATTTTACAGAAGATCGTGGGTAAAGCTTTATTTTACAGAAGATCGTGGGTAACGCTTTATTTTACAGAAGATCGTGGGTAACACTTTATTTGACAGAAGATAGTGGGTAACTTTATTTTACAGAAGATCGTGGGTAAAGCTTTATTTTACAGAAGATCGTGGGTAACGCTTTATTTTACAGAAGATCGTGGGTAACTCTTTATTTTACAGAAGATCGTGGGTAAAGCTTTATTTTACAGAAGATCGTGGGTAACGCTTTATTTTACAGAAGATCGTGGGTAACACTTTATTTGACAGAAGATAGTGGGTAACTTTATTTTACAGAAGATCGTGGGTAACACTTTATTTTACAGAAGATAGTGGGTAACGCTTTATTTTACAGAAGATCGTGGGTAACGCTTTATTTTACAGAAGATCGTGGGTAACGCTTTATTTTACAGAAGATCGTGGGTAACACTTTATTTTACAGAAGATCGTGGGTAACACTTTATTTTACAGAAGATCGTGGGTAACGCTTTATTTTACAGAAGATCGTGGGTAACGCTTTATTTTACAGAAGATCGTGGGTAACACTTTATTTTACAGAAGATCGTGGGTAACACTTTATTTTACAGAAGATCGTGGGTAACGCTTTATTTTACAGAAGATCGTGGGTAACGCTTTATTTTACAGAAGATCGTGGGTAACACTTTATTTTACAGAAGATCGTGGGTAACACTTTATTTTACAGAAGATCGTGGGTAACACTTTATTTTATGGTGTCCTTGTTACACGTTGCATGTACTTACCGTAGTAATAACAGTAAATGATGCATAGTTACATTCAACTAATCCTAACCCTATAGTAAGTACATCTAGGTAATTAATATTACTCTGCGCTAATATATAATTACACTGTAACCATGACAACTTAAAATAGTGTTACCCAATAAAGTGTGATCGGATACTATTAGTGTAATTACACACATAAGTACTGAGCAAAAGTGATGTCCTTACTGAAGGATATGGTTTATATCATTTATAACTATTACTGTAGTAACTACATGTAGGACACTGTCAACTAAAGTGTTTCTAAAGTTTCATTCTTTTCATCCCTAATATATTTGATTGAATTTTTGAATTATTATACCTACTCACTCACACACAGTCTCACACACTCTCTCTCACACACACAGTCTCACTCACACATACTCTCATTCACACACAGTCTCACTCACACACAGTCTCATTCACACACAGTCTCACTCACACACAGTCTCATTCACACACTCTCTCACTCACACACACAGTCTCACTCACACACACTCTCATTCACACACAGTCTCACTCACACACAGTCTCATTCACACACTCTCTCACTCACACACACAGTCTCACTCACACACAGTCTCATTCACTCACACACACTCACTCACTCACACACTCTCACTCACACACACACACACTCTCATTCACACACTCTCTCACACACACAGTCTCACACACACTCTCATTCACACACTCTCTCACTCCCACACAGTCTCACTCACACACACTCTCACTCACTCACTCACACACACACACTCTCACTCACACACTCTCATTCTCACACACACTTTCACTCACACACACTCTCACTCACACACACTCTCATTCACTCACACACACACTCTCTCTCACACACAGTCTCACTCACACACTCTCACACACACTCTCTCTCTATCTCTCTCTCTCTCTCACTCACTCACTCACTCTGGTTGATCTGAGGACAGTGGAAACCTCCTAAATCTGGACTCGTATCTGTGAGCGCTGTGGAAACTGTGGTGGAGTATTGGATCCACAAACACAGAGTGTGTTATAAATAGCTCTCTGATGCGGATCCCTGATCTCAGCAGTTATTGGGTTTAAAGGAAGAGCTATTTTTGGAAGTGAGTTGCATAACTCAGTTTTACACAATCAGAGCAGCACTGGGTCATCACAGCGAGACTGTACGAGTGCTTTCACACCATCTCACCGTCACTGATGCGTCATAACGGGAATATACCCGGGAAATATGAACATTCAAACGCTTTCTGTTTCAGATAAACATGTTCTTTTGATCTTCCTCTTCATTAAAAAATCCTGAAACAAAACTGTACACAACTGTTTTCAACATTGATAATAATCATAAATGTTTGTTGATCATCAGATCATCATATTATCCTGATTTCTGATGATCATGTGACACTGAAGACTGGAGTAATGATGCTGAACATTCAGCTTTGATCACAGGAATAAATTACACTTTACTATATATTCACATAGAAAACTGCTGATTTACATTAGAATAATATTTCACAATATTACTGGCTTTTTTTTGGTATTTTTAATTAAAAAAAATGCCGCCTTGGTGACCAGAAGAGACTTCTTTTGAAAACATTAAAAATCTTACCGATCCCAAACGTTTGAACAGCAGAGTGTGTGTATATATATATGTGTGTGTGTGTGTGTAAGAGCTGCAGATGATGCAGAAAAATTGATTTTGCTAAAACGCTCCAGAAAACGAGAATGCAGCAATAAATTGTATCTGTCATACAGACTCTAAACCAGGTTTGTGACGCATGGCACCTTTACACGTTTATTTTTTTCCCATTATTAATCAGCATATTAAGAGCATATTACAGTGTTATAATTTATACAATTATTTTATAGATGGCAAGGGAAGACAAAATGCTTTTACTATTTTGTTTTGATGAGAGTTTTGATTATAGATTATGTACGTTGTTTGTTAGTAGTTTATTACTTTGACCTTGATGATAAAATGATATTTAATGAAAATATAAAAATGGTCCATATGTTCTGAAGAGGTAAACGGTGTTTTCTCAGTCCCGAGGCCAATATGTATATGGAAGCTTGTTTATGCCTCAGAATAACAAAATAAAAAGTGTATTTGCGACTTTTTCTCTCAAAATTCGGACTTTTTTTCTCACAATTGCGAGTTTACATCTTTACTTCTTTTTATCTCAAAATTGCCCAATATAAAGTAGCAATCGTGAGAAATAAAGTCAGAATTGCGAGATGTAAACTCACAATTGTAAGATAAAAAGTCACAATTACCTTTTAAAATGTTTTATTCTGTGGTGTAAACAAGCTTCAATAAATATGTGCCATACAAGAACACTGTAAAAAAAAAGTAGGCCTATTGTTGGTTTAACTTAAAAAAGTAAGTGACATGGTTGCCTTAAAATTGAGTTCATTGAAATACAAAATTTGAGTTGATACAGCAAAGGAGATTGGTTTAATAAAAAGAAACTCAAAATATTGTGTTAGGCCTATCTGAAATACATTAATTAGCCTAAGTTAATTTGACAAAAGATAAAAAGTTGTGACAAACCATGAAAATGTATATATTTTTTAAGTGTAGGTGTCTAAATGTAAAAAAGTAATATTAATAATAATAAAAATAGCCTGATGAAACATCTGATCTAACCTTTTTATCCAGTTGGGATAAATATTTACTTTTTTGGGGTAAATATTGTTTAAAATGATTTGATGACTATTTTGAGTGTTTAGGATTTTTTCTTTTACAACGGCTGCCTCGATGGAAATGTATAATTGATCCAATTCGAAAATAATTACACTGAAAATAATTGTTGGTTTGACCTAAAGTAAGTTACCTGGTTGCCCTAAAATTTTGAGTTAATACAACAAATGAGATTGGTTTAATAAATAGAAACTCAAAGTATTGTGTTATCTGATTTTACAGTGTATTGTCTGGCCTGGGAAGGAAATATAGAGACCGGAGCTCTGGGAACTTTAATCGTATAATACACCCTTCACAAACTATAGTACTGGAATATCAATATCCTACGAATTTATAAATAAGTATATATTTGTTTAAATAACATTTTCGGTTGTTTTCATAAGTTAATAGTTGTTGCCACTGTAAAATCCAGCTAAAAAAAAACAAACACATTAGCTACCACAATTTCATCTTTTCGATTTATAAAAAATCTAGGCTGCATTATTTCCCCCAATTTAAAAAGCAAAGTGTTGTGGTAAGGTGTGAGAACAAAAAGACATCATGCATGAGCTGAGGAATGTGTGCTTGTAGTGTGAGTGTCCAGTGATTGCTCGGGTGACCTGTCACTCACAGCGCGCGCATTAAAAAAACTGAGGAAAAAAGAAAAAACATAGTTACAAGATGGCGACCAGCAACTGCCCGAAGACTGGAAAACAATAGAGACAGCGCAGCAGGGCAGAGTTTATTCCTCCACCGTTCGCTTTCTCGTGTTCGTGTCGAGCTCACCCGGAGCACAGGAGTCGGTTGTGTGAACTTCAAGACTTTTAACGCGCTTTTGAAAGAAAGTGAGTTTATAATGCTTTGTTCGAGGGCTGGTTAGCATTCAGGCTAAGCTACATCCGTAGCTGTAATGTAACTGTGTGGATCAGCTGTTAGCCGCGCTGCTACTTTAAAAGTTACTTTTACAACTAAAACTCGTTTGTAACTCTCTAAGTCGGTGTTTGAGGGCTGAATTGGTGTAATGTACATGGTTTAAAATACCACTTTCTAACCTTTCGTCGATGGGGTTTTATCTCAAGTGCGTCTTTTGTCAAACTTAAACTGTGAAGTGAAAAAAAAAACGTTTATTTTTAAGTTTTTTGTTGTTGTTGTTGCGCGATTTAACAACGTGTTGTGAACAAATAAGCTTAAACGTGAGGTAAATATTATTGTAAAGGGTTTAAATATAAACTCCTCAAACTAAAACTTATGAGTCCTTTCAAACTTTCCTCTAATTCATGTCTAAACAAATGTAACTTATAAAATGAATAATTTATCAGTGTTTGTGAAGTCTTTCATTCATAAAACCGCGGTTTTAACTTCATTCTGTCTTGTGTCAGGACTCTAGACTTGAATAAAACGTTACTTCAGTAATCGTGTAGTTAAAAGCAAACTTTACACGCGTTATTTCTGAATATAAGCGCTCTCGTCTAAACTATGCGCCGAGTCTTTTGTTGTGTAAGGAGGCAGATAGTGAAGATAATGGAGTCAGTGGAGTGTGTTTTGTAAAGAGACGCTCGCGAAGTACGCGAACACGAACGGCACGATCAGTGTGAGAGTTGCTGCCAGTTTCCAGACGCGTTGTGACGCGGATGATGGCGGATTATGTGGTGCCGCGGCACAACGCGGTGATGGAGCGGCTGCGGCGGCGCATCGAGCTCTTCCGCCGGCATCACACGGGCTGCGAGAACCGCTACCAGAGCAACGCGGTGGAGCGGCAGGAGATGGAGCGACAGCAGACCTTCGCGTTGCACCAGCGTTGCCTGCAGACCAAGGCCAAGCGGTCGAGCAAGCACCGGCAGCCCGCGGCAGCGAGCGCGGAGCCCGCGGGGCACAGAGGCACCAGCGCCGGGGGAGGCGCGGAGGAGCCCGGGGAGCAGAGCAGGAACAACACGCTGATCGCGGTGAGTGTGTGTGGAAGGGCTTGTGATGTTCCTGTGGGTCACATGACGAGGTTCAAATCTCATATGTGGCCCTGGACCACAAAACCAGTCACATGGGTACATTTTTTGAGATGCATCATCTGAAAGCTGGATAAATAAGCTTTCCACTGATGTATGGTTTGTTATGATATGACAATATTTGGCTGAGATACAACTATTTGAAAATGTGGAATCTGAGGGTGCAAAAAAATCAAAACATTGAGAAAATCTCCTTTAAATTTGCCCATTTATGCTGGTGGTTGTGCTGCATTCACTCACAAAAATAAATGTTTTATATTTACAGTTGGAATTTTTCAAAATATCTTCATGAGACATGATCTTTACTTAATATTCTAATGATTTTTGGCATAAATGAAAAATTGATACTTTTGACCCATACAAAGTATTGTTGGCTATTGCCACAGATATACCCGTGCGACTTGTGACTGTTTTAAAAATGTATCCATATAGACATTATGTTAAGACACTTTAAGTGCTAGTATGACCAACTGGCTGTCAGTCAAGTGGCACTCAGTCTTACTTTTAGTATTAAATTAGACCAATCTCCGTTTCTTTGTACTAACTTAAAATATGTGATGACTAACTCGTAAGACTAGTCTAGCATCTGGCACGTGCTGGTCACGGAGCATCTGCAGGTGTGTGTGTGTGTGTGTGTGTGTGTGTGTGTGTGTGTTGGCACTGGCAGCAACAGCGCGCTGAGGTCATGTGACCGTGACACCAGCACGCGCCCTGCACATGTCACATGATGAGCACAGAGTGTGTGAGACAGATGTTGTGATGGATCAGTGAATGATCACCTCATGGCTGTGTTTGTTTTTGTTTTTTTCACTTTCCAAACTCTTTCACAGCATCCCTGTTTCTAGTGTTGTTCTTTTCTGCAGATTCACTTTTAGTCCAGAAATAGTCAAGTGTGAATGTCATTGCGTTATATAAATGATATTACCAAGAAATATTTAGCAATTTTATTTTAAAGTTACAATTAAACAACTAACAAAAAATAGTAAGGAAAAAATGCACAATACTCAATCCTTTTGCGTTTATTTCTTATACTTGTCAAATTAGTTCATTCACAAATTCAACATGTTATTTTGCATTTTTTGCAAAAAATAATAAATTATCTAATGCAGTTCTGAAATTAAAGTCTTCATGAAAGTGAAGTTGCGCTGGTCTTTCTCTATTGTGTCGTATATTGAGTGAAACGCTTCAGGAACAAGAGCAGATGTGGGCGGGGCTTGATCGTGTCTGAGGAACTGATTGGACGGTTGTGGTTTGCTATTGGCTGATCTCATGTGAGTGACAGGTTATAGCCCCGCCCTCGTCATCAGAGAAGAGAAGCTGAAGAGGAACTTATTCTGAGTCAAGATTATTATAAACAATAATGATGTGCACGGGTAAATCATTTAAAACAAACACTGCAATATTCCATAAACATAATTTTGATTTAATGGTGATTTTAAAAACGGCTCTTATGACTTCCTTCCCACGTTGTTCTCTGTAAAGTTATTTTATTTATTATTATCTCACAATTGTTTACATCTCGCAATTTTGACTGTATTTCTCAGAATTGCGGGTTATACAGTCAGAATTGTGAGAAATAAACAAATAAATTAAATAAACTCGCAATTCTGACCTTTTCTCGCAATTGTGAGTTTATATCTTTCAATTCTGGCTTTATAACACGCAATTGCGAGTTTATATCTCACAATTATAATATCTTTTTTCACAAATGCGTGTTATAAAGTCCTATTCTAAGGGAAAAAAGACGGACTAATTTTTATTATTATAATTTTTTTCCTTCTGTGGCGTAAACGAGCTTCCATGGCGAGCTGATCTTTTAAAATCACCATGATCTCAAAATTGACAGTTCTAAATTATTAAATAAAATGATAGAATGTTGCAGTTTTTACAGGGCTCAACATTAACGGATGTCATAAAACACAAATTACATTTTGGGAAATTATTGCATTGCTGATTGTGTTCAAGTCTAGAACGGGGATCGGCCAAAATAAACAAGGTTGCAAATCGTGTGTTTGGAGCAAAAACTGTTGGGTTTCGATTGATGGCCATTCGATCGGTGCATCGCTGTTGTTGTTGTTATTATTATTATTATTATTATTATTATTATATTCTAAATATGTGCCCTCATAATAGAGCTGCACGATTATCGTTAAAAGATTGTGATCTTGACTCAAACGCGCATGCAGTCTTATTCCTAGATGACAGCGATTCTGCTCTTATGTCTATTAAACCTCTGATCACAGGAACGTTCAGATCCAGAGAGATAGATATTAAACAGCTTCATAAACATTCTTTTCAACCTCACAGTATCATTTCTCTTTCAGTAGTTCAGATTATCACAGCTCTATGATAAATGTTTATAGTTCAGATATAAATAGTGATGTCTTCGGTAGCCATTAAAATAGAGTAAATCACCTATGAAAATAATTTGAGGCTTTAAATAAAGATTGCATCGTTACACCAGTAGGTGGCGACAAGCGGTCAATATAATTCGTTCGAAAACACTGATTCATCACGGTAATGAAACAAGTGAAGGCTTTATGAGTGAGTCATTGAATCATTCACTCAAAGCGATTACAAAAAAAAATCGAACTTGTTATTTTTAATTTATCCACAATTGTGCCGTTCTACCTCATAACCTTTAAACAGTAACGTGTCCCTTCCGCTCGCGATATCTCATCTCTGATGGACAATACAGTTGCAAAATGGCCAGACGAGTTTCAGACCAGCAATTAGCATACAACACTTTCTACAATCCAATCAATTCTCGATGCAGCGAATCACAGCCTCCCTTTCCCCTCCTCACAGATAAACATCAGCGCAGGAAAGACAAGGCGACTGGCATTTCCACGTCATGCTGACTTTATAGCACCCATTGTGTTGAGTGCAGACAGTGTGTGTGCGCACATTTTTTAACACAATAACATGTTAAATAGTTTACATGGCTAGAAGTAGAAGGGTTCCTGTTCTGGTGAGGTTTCAGCCACGAGGGTTCATTTTATTAACCGTTCTTTTGATTGGGGTCAGTAGTAAACGAAGACCGGACCCTAAACTAACACTTCTTCATGGTAGTTATTAGGGCTGCACGGTTCTTGCTAAAACTTGAATCATGATTTTTCTCCATGGGAATTGAGATCACGATTCTCACTTTTTCAACCCAAATGTATTGCACTCAAGCACAAAAAAAAAAAAAAAAAAACACAGGACATTCAGTATAATAAAGTGGAGTAACAAAAAATTGTCTAAATAGTTTGAGCTGGTGTTTTTGGGTTGTGCTAGCCTCTGTAGCCGTCTGTGTATCACATGAACTAAAAGAAAGTGTAGGCTATATATATATATATATAATATATTTTCTGGCTAGTTTACTTTAGCTTTTTTATAATACACCATACTTTCACCCAAACTGAATAATTAAAAACAAGTTTAAATGGGTAGCCTCAATCTTCTATAAATATTTGAGTCTTCATTTTCTTTTCTTGCCTACTCCAGTTCTTGTTAAAACTGACTAGGCATGCTATTTCTGTGTGAAATTACTTTTGTGTGAAATCATATTTATTTTGTCCATCAAAAGTGTGCTCCCACTTTAATTGAGCGTGAGCTGTGCAGTAAATAGACATGGCGCTGAAACCGATTCACCGCTGCTCGCGGTGTGAACACATTGATTAACATGCAAGCCGAAAAAATATGCGCTGCTCATGCGCCACTGACGCTTGCGGTGTGAAACGGCCGTATGATTGATTGGTGAATTAATAGTGTTTTGTTATTGTGTGAGTGTGACCAGTATAACGCGTTAATGCAGGGAAATACACGGAAGTGAATCGCCATCATTAAGAAATGAGATCGCATTTATGTTTGAATCAAGATCGTGATTTTTTTTCTTTTTTTTTTTTTTGATTAATCGTGCAGCCCTAGTACAGGCCCTTCTAAAAAAATTGCATATTGTGATAAAGTTCATTATTTTCCATAATGTAATGATAAAAATTAAACTTTCATATATTTTAGATACATTGCACACCAACTGAAATATTTCAGGTCATTTATTGTTTTAATACGGATGATTTTGGCATACAGCTCATGAAAACCCAAAATTCCTGTCCAAAAATTTGCATATCATGAAAAGGTTCTCTAAACGAGCTATTAACCTAATCATCTGAATCAACTAATTAACTCTAAACACCTGCAAAAGATTCCTGAGGCTTTTAAAAACTCCCAGCCTGTTTCATTACTCAAAACCGCAATCATGGGTAAGACTGCTGACCTGACTGCTGTCCAGAAGGCCATCATTGACACCCTCAAGCAAGAGGGTAAGACACAGAAAGAAATTTCTGAACAAATAGGCTGTTCCCAGAGTGCTGTATCAAGGCACCTCAGTGGGAAGTCTGTGGGAAGGATAAAGTGTGGCAAAAAACGCTGCACAACGAGAAGAGGTGAGCGGACCCTGAGGAAGATTGTGGAGAAGGACCGATTCCAGACCTTGGGGGACCTGCCGAAGCAGTGGACTGAGTCTGGAGTAGAACCATCCAGAGCCACCGTGGACAGGCGTGTGCAGGACATGGGCTACAGGTGACGCATTCCCCAGGTCAAGACACTTTTGAACCAGAAACAGCGGCAGAAGCGCCTGACCTGGGCTACAGAGAAGCAGCACTGGACTGTTGCTCAGTGGTCCAAAGTACTTTTTTCGGATGAAAGCAAATTTTGCATGTTATTCGGAAATCAAGGTGCCAGAGTCTGGAGGAAGACTGGGGAGAAGGAAATGCCAAAATGCCTGAAGTCCAGTGTCAAGTACCCACAGTCAGTGATGGTCTGGGGTGCCATGTCAGCTGCTGGTGTTGGTCCACTGTGTTTTATCAAGGGCAGGGTCAATGCAGCTATCAGGAGATTTTGGAGCACTTCATGCTTCCATCTGCTGAAAAGCTTTATGGAGATGAAGATTTCATTTTTCAGCAGGACCTGGGACCTGCTCACAGTGCCAAAACCACTGGTAAATGGTTTACTGTGCTCAATTGGCCTGCCAACTCTCCTGACCTGAACCCCATAGAGAATCTGTGGGATATTGTGTAGAGAAAGTTGAGAGACGCAAGACCCAACACTCTGGATGAGCTTAAGGCCGCTATCGAAGCATCCTGGGCCTCCATAACACCTCAGCAGTGCCACAGGCCGATCGCCTCCATGCCACACCGCATTGAAGCAGTCATTTCTGCAAAAGGATTCCCGACCAAGTATTGAGTGCATAACTGAACATAATTATTTGAAGGTTGACTTTTTTTGTATTAAAAACACTTCTTTTATTGGTCGGATGAAATATGCTAATTTTTTGAGATAGGAATTTTGGGTTTTCATGAGCTGTATGCCAAAATCATCAGTATTAAAACAATAAAAGACCTGAAATATTTCAGTTGGTGTGCAATGAATCTAAAATATATGAAAGTTTAATTTTTATCATTACATTATGGAAAATAATTAACTTTATCACAATATGCTATTTTTTGAGAAGGACCTGTACATATATACACATCTGCCCATGTGACCTCAAGCAGGGATGGTTTAGTGAGAGACTGGTCCTACCGCACTTCAGCACTCCATCTAGATTTGATCTGTCCACCAATCATTCATCCACTTGTTGTAGTTTTCATTGTGGAAATGTTTCTACATGCTGAGATTTAGTCATTTTGAGGCTGTGGCTATCTTGCCAAACCTCATTTGTGTGTTTCTTGCTCATATCAGCACAATGTAGGTTACAGGAACCGGTCTGTGAATGTGAATCTCCAGAGTGGGACTTGCTTGTTTTTCTTTTAACTACATTTTCTAGACTAGAGAAATAAATATGGAAATGGAGATCTTGATTCTTATAGATCAGCTTTTTAACTCTAGATTTTTTTTTTTGTCATATAGGACAGTAAAAGTGGTTTATCCACAAATGAAAATGTACATTTCCTCCTCATTGTCATACCAAACTACACGATTGAGCTGCTGTTGACCATATTTGATGCGCTCTATGTATGTGCTTTTATCAATATTATATATTAAATTTTTAAAAAGCCTAAATTAGATCTGTTCATCATATAAAGCGATCGTTTATCTTCAGAAGACTGATTAAACAGCTCAACTCATGGATTACTTTTTTGATGACTTCATGAACTTTTTGAAGCATCAAAGATTTGGATGAATGGACTGGTTTCATTTAAAACAAAATCTTTATTTGTGTTTTAAATATGAACTAAATTCTTATGGGTTTGGATAATAAATATATATATGTATATGTAAACCTACTAACATCAGTCACCATAATTGTTGGAATGACTTATTGCTAAAGGGAAAAAATGACGTTAATCGCATAACATCGGTTAATGGAAACGCCATTTCGCAATCCTTTTTTATCGACATTTAGAAAATATCGCAAAACATTTGCGCAAAATCTGTAATAGAAACGCAGCTTCCGTTAACCGAGACTGTACTCATGTTCGCGTAGGTGCTAGGGGTGCACGATTATGGCCAAAATGATAATCACGATTATTTTGATCAATATTGAGATCACGATTAATTATCACGATTATTTGTTGATTTTAACCAAAATAAATTTTTTCACATAGGTTAGTTATAACTGCTTTCACATCCATATTGTGCTACCTTCCTGCTAATCTACAAACAAAACACTTCAACACAACATTTCACTGTGGAGCGCTCTCTCGGACACACTCGGTCTCTCGCTCACTGTGGAGCGTGCTCTCGGACACACTCGGTCTCTCTCGCTCACTGTGGAGCGTGCTCTCGGACACACTCTGTCTCTCTCGCTCACTGTGGAGCGTGCTCTCGGACACACTCGGTCTCTCTCGCTCACTGTGGAGCGTGCTCTCGGACACACTCGGTCTCTCGCTCACTGTGGAGCGTGCTCTCGGACACACTCTGTCTCTCTCGCTCACTGTGGAGCGCTCTCTCGGACACACTCGGTCTCTCTCGCTCACTGTGGAGCGTGCTCTCGGACACACTCGGTCTCTCGCTCACTGTGGAGCGTGCTCTCGGACACACTCGGTCTCTCGCTCACTGTGGAGCGTGCTCTCGGACACACTCGGTCTCTCTCGCTCACTGTGGAGCGCTCTCGGACACACTCGGTCTCTCTCGCTCACTGTGGAGCGCTCTCTCGGACACACTCGGTCTCTCGCTCACTGTGGAGCGCTCTCGGACACGCTCGGTCTTTCTCGCTCACTGTGGAGCGCGCTCTCGGACACACTCGGTCTCTCGCTCACTGTGGAGCGCTCTCGGACACGCTCGGTCTTTCTCGCTCACTGTGGAGCGCTCTCGGACACACTCGGTCTCTCGCTCACTGTGGAGCGCTCTCGGACACACTCGGTCTCTCGCTCACTGTGGAGCGCTCTCTCGGACACACTCGGTCTCTCGCTCACTGTGGAGCGCTCTCTCGGACACGCTCGGTCTCTCTCGCTCACTGTGGAGCGCTCTCTCGGACACGCTCGGTCTCTCGCTCACTGTGGAGCGCTCTCGGACACACTCGGTCTCTCGCTCACTGTGGAGCGCTCTCTCGGACACACTCGGTCTCTCGCTCACTGTGGAGCGCTCTCGGACACGCTCGGTCTTTCTCGCTCACTGTGGAGCGCTCTCTCGGACACACTCGGTCTCTCGCTCACTGTGGAGCGCTCTCGGACACGCTCGGTCTTTCTCGCTCACTGTGGAGCGCTCTCGGACACACTCGGTCTCTCGCTCACTGTGGAGCGTGCTCTCGGACACACTCGGTCTCTCTCACTGTGGAGCGCTCTCTCGGACACGCTCGGCCTCGCTCACTGTGGAGCGCTCTCTCGGACACACTCGGTCTCTCTCGTTCACTGTGGAGCGTGCTCTCGGACACGCTCGGTCTCGCTCACTGTGGAGCGCTCTCTCGGACACGCTCGGTCTCTCTCGCTCACTGTGGAGCGCGCTCTCGGACACGCTCGGTCTCGCTCACTGTGGAGCGCTCTCTCGGACACACTCGGTCTCTCTCGCTCACTGTGGAGCGCTCTCTCGGACACGCTCGGTCTCTCTCGTTCACTGTGGAGCGTGCTCTCGGACACACTCGGTCTCTCTCACTGTGGAGCGCTCTCTCGGACACACTCGGTCTCTCTCACTGTGGAGCGCTCTCTCGGACACGCTCGGCCTCTCTCACTGTGGAGCGCTCTCTCGGACACGCTCGGTCTCTCTCGCTCACTGTGGAGCGCGCTCTCGGACACACTCGGTCTCTCTCACTGTGGAGCGCTCTCTCGGACACGCTCGGCCTCGCTCACTGTGGAGCGCTCTCTCGGACACACTCGGTCTCTCTCGTTCACTGTGGAGCGCTCTCGGACACACTCGGTCTCTCTCGTTCACTGTGGAGCGCTCTCTCGGACACGCTCGGTCTCGCTCACTGTGGAGCGTGCTCTCGGACACGCTCGGTCTCGCTCACTGTGGAGCGTGCTCTCGGACACGCTCGGTCTCGCTCACTGTGGAGCGCGCTCTCGGACACGCTCGGTCTCGCTCACTGTGGAGCGCTCTCTCGGACATGCTCGGTCTCTCTCGCTCACTGTGGAGCGCGCTCTCGGACACGCTCGGTCTCGCTCACTGTGGAGCGCTCTCGGACACGCTCGGTCTCGCTCACTGTGGAGCGCTCTCTCGGACACGCTCGGTCTCTCTCGCTCACTGTGGAGCGCGCTCTCGGACACGCTCGGTCTCGCTCACTGTGGAGCGCGCTCTCGGACACGCTCGGTCTCGCTCACTGTGGAGCGCTCTCTCGGACACACTCGGTCTCTCTCGCTCACTGTGGAGCGCTCTCTCGGACACGCTCGGTCTCTCTCGTTCACTGTGGAGCGTGCTCTCGGACACACTCGGTCTCTCGCTCACTGTGGAGCGTGCTCTCGGACACGCTCTGTCTCTCGCTCACTGTGGAGCGTGCTCTCGGACACGCTCGGTCTCGCTCACTGTGGAGCGCTCTCTCGGACACGCTCGGTCTCTCTCGCTCACTGTGGAGCGTGCTCTCGGACACGCTCTGTCTCTCGCTCACTTTGGAGCGTGCTCTCGGACACGCTCGGTCTCGCTCACTGTGGAGCGCTCTCGGACGCGCTCGGTCTTTCTCGCTCACTGTGGAGCGCTCTTGGACACGCTCAGTCTTTCTCGCTCACTTGGATTGGGCTAGTGAACAACTACCCAGAACACTCATATTCTAACAGGATCTGATATAAATGCAGCAGTGTTTGACTGTACGATGTGTGTCATGCTGAGGTCAGTTCAGGTGTAGCAGACGTGGTGTATTCTCTCTGGCCAGCCAGGTTGTGTGTCGAGCTTGTTTGGCATGAAGGCTGTAGGAGTTATCATGGCCGTGCTGGCGTGATCGGTGTTTAGGATGACTCAGGTCTGCTCACACACACCCTTCCCCCTGATCACACACACATCACTGACTCACTATTGTTCCCCAAGGCCTCTGGACAGCTGTGTGTGTGCTTTCACTGTTTCTACAGCACACCGGACCCTCGCCCTCAAACACCAGCGGTCCGTGCTCGTACAGCCACGCGGTCATGTGCAGTTTATTCGGGCCACTCAAGTCGTAGAGTTTTCACTTTTTTGAGTGAAATAATCCTATAACTTACTCAACCTCATGTTGTTAGAAACATTTGACTATTTTTTTATTTTATTTATTTTTTTTTTTTTTTAGAGATGCACCGATATGAAAACTTATCGATAACCGATAATTCTTTATATATGAAAGCTGATAACCGATATATTGGCCGTCGTGGCCGGTAAATGGTAAATGGTAAATGGACTGCATTTATATAGCGCTTTCATAGACCCAATGGCCACCAAAGCGCTTTACATTTTTGCCTCTCATTCACCCATTCACACACACATTCATACACCGACGGCGGTGTAATCTGATAAATCAGATTACAAATTTTTATATAATTTTTGAGAGCCTGATTACAAAAACAGTCTCACCATTAAAAGCCATGTCCCAAACACATTATATATAATGTTGTATTATGTATAATTGTATGTGGCTTATATGACAGATTTGCGCTGCACATGTCACACTGAACCGTATTTTTATTTTTTCTAAAGTGATTCCAATCATATTTCAAGCAATTCAGATCCATCATGTTGATCAGTGCATCCATCAAGAGTCTCAGCTGAAGGAAATAATACGTTATTTATCAGCTTTAATATATCGGGCAAATTGTCTTATACGGACACATTAAAAATGAACATATATCGGCCGATACCGATAGTTACGATACCGATACCGGCCCGACTTTTTCCTTCAGTTGAACACAAGACGCACTTTCCATACGAAGGGGTAAAAGGTAAATTGCACGAATTACCATGAATGAAAGAAAATCAAAAAAAAAGAAAATGAAGACACTGTCAACACTTAGCCCTCACACGGTTACAAATGATGTGGTCAACTACCCCAACTGCAGATGTTGATGTAGCCTAGCTTCTTACAGATGGGCTGTTGTTTTTAGTAAGCAACTGTTAATAAAGTGAATCTCAATCATAAGGCTTTGTGGCAAACTGTAGTGCATCTAGATGTTTCCCTTCCCCAGTATAACTCAACATAACTCACTGTTCCCAGTTCAGCACAGCCTCTCAGCCTCTGGCCAGGGTTAAATGCACTGATGTGGGTCAAAAATTATTATTATTTTTTTTTATTTTTTTTTAATAATGTCAGATATTTACCACCCAAAATACCTTAGAACACCCTAGCAACCACCCAAAATACCTTAGACCACCCTAGCAACCACCTTAACAACATGAATAAGCCATATCTTTGCACCAGAACATCATGCAGACATGTTTGTTGGCTCGTATGCAATCATGTCCCTCACTCTAGCAACCGAGTGGCGAGTTTTGCCACTGCAAGCACCTCTTCACATTTTCTTCAGGAAATGTACATTCTAGTTCTCTACATTCTTTAGAAAATTCTATGACCTCTAGCTGTCCGATTTCTGCCATTAAACGTGTATAAAGCCAAGAAAACTTTCTTAAAGTTAGCCTAGTGCTGCTTTGTCTTGGCAAAGTGCACTAATAAATGAACAGCTGGTTTGAATTGCACTTGCAGATTTTTGGCTGCTCTCAAACCATTAAAGGACTAATTACTACCTTTTGGAAAGGATGTTAAACTCTTGTTGGACTTTGCCCCTTGTTTGTGAAGTAGCTGTAACCGCAAAGCAAAGAGTGCCGTGACCGGAGTCAGTGCTGTGATGTTGCTCTCCGTGCTCGAGCTCCCTCGGGCCAGAGCCGGCGCTCGGGGGGTTGCTCATTGTACGAGGCAGAGCATCAAAGGCCAGCCACGTCTGAGCCGCGCATGGGCAGGAATTCGGCACACTCCCGCACCCGAGCGCTGGCTCTTTTGTTGTGGGATCCGCACTCATACACATGGTAATTAGACTCAGGCTTGCGGGGGAGGCTTGAAGACCGAGGGAAAGTAAGCGCACGAGAGATTAAGAAACGCATGTCGGCAAAAAATTGCTTTGGGAAGAGTTTTAGCATGTTTAAAAGGACGTTTCGAGGGTGTGCCGCCCGGCGAGGTCGTCTCAGAAGCGGCTGTAGCCGAGACCAGTTTTACAGGTTCAGAAACTGAAGATGGGGGGGGGGGGTCAGACGGCCAGAGACCGCCATCATCACGTCTGTGTTCGCACGGGCTACATGTGTTCAGGCTCAACAGTGCACACTCTTAACACTTGTGCGACATTATGGACATTTTTGTCTTTTTCAGTTTCGTTTTTTTATTTATAATTTTGCCTGTGTTAATGTCAGCTGCATATATTTTGGCACAGGTGTGTATTTTTATTGGAATTTTACTATTTCACACTCATTTCCGTAAAAAAAAACTATTTTACACTAGTAAGGCAAGTTTATTTATATAGCACATTTCATACACAATGGTAATTCAAAGTGCTTTACATAGAAGAAATTGAAATAATCAAAAGAAATAAGAATAATTAAAACCGTTTAGAATAAATAGTAACACACACTAGTTCCTTTTAGGACATTTTTGACAAAAATCACCCCATTGAAACCCATTAAAACTGCAATTTTAAATCCCAGGGCCGTTTAAATATAAAATGATGCAATCTTTGTTAATAGGCTTTAATTCTGTTGGCAAGGCTTCAAAATGTAAAAAAAAAAATCCTGTTTTCTGCTTCTGCATAATAGAGCCAATTGGATAATGTGTGTGTGTGTGTGTGTGGTTTGTATGGGTGCAGGAAAAAAACGATTAATATATTAATCGCAATTCTATCTACTACATATTGCATCGAGTCACAAATAAAAAAAATTCTTTAACTTCGAAGTACTATTAAAGTTACTTACATTTCTTACAACCTTACACTCCTTTTGACTGAATCACTTTTTTGTCTTTAATATTAATCAATTTATATTTAATTCAAACAGTGAAGACTAGACTTTAATTTTACATTTGATTACATTTCAGTAGTATTTCTTACTACATGTTAAATAAACCTATCCTACTGTACCTAAAAAAAAATCTATTGTATTTGTCCTAGTGTTTTTAATTTGTTTCTTTGTTCCTATTTTTGTATTGATTGTACATTATGATTGCAGTCAGCTTTAAGGGCATTAGTTATATAATATTGGGTTGACTAAAATGGGAAGAAAAAGTAAATAAATTTCAAGGTTCACATTTAATTCAGTAGGATTTTTTTCCTTAGTTTAATAGCAAAAATAGATTAAATAGGCTGTCTACAGCAGTCAAATAAGGAAAGTAGCACAAAACCGTAAACTACAATCAAATATATTCATATATCGAATCGAAATTTGATTCAAAATCGTGAATTGATTTTAAATTTGAATCGTGACCTCGACCCAGCCCTACTTGGTACTATCCATTCTTAAGTATTGAAAAACACACTTTGACATATAATGCAAGTTATATAATATTGATTTACAAAGATTTAAAGGTGCATATAAATTAAGTTAAAGTTTAGGGAAAAGTTCTCGTGTTCAAGATTTTACTTTAAACACAACCGGCCCTTCAGTTCAAGAGCATGATTCATTCCTGACAGCCTGCTTGGTTAAGTCAATTGTTGTAAAGCGAGTTTTTAATTAACATTAATGTACGTAGAATAGCAGCATTCTTGGTCCACGTGACATTTGACTTTTTAGTAAGAAAAATTGCACGCTCATCTTTTGAAAACGAGATGTTGTTTTGCCCAATATGGGATGTAATTTTAAAGGGAGTGCAGGATTTATGAGCATCAGAGTCTCTCGAACTAATCATCCTATGAATTCTTCATTGTTCAAACTTATTGTTCATCGACATGGTATTTACCAAGTAGACCTGTCACGATCATAAATTTTGTGCTGACAATTAATTGTCATGTTTGTACAAGGTGCTTAAAGTGCTTGAAGTACTTGAATTTTACATTTTGAAATTTAAGTCCTGAAAAACAGATATATTTATGAAAAGGTACTTAAGTGCTTGAATTATTGAAAGATAATAAATATATATATATATATGTATATGTATGTGAAATTAGTGTTTAATTGATAAAACAATATTTTCACACAAAATCAATGCTGAACCCCATCTGATATGGATATTTCTATGAGCAATATCACACTCACAGCCATGCAAAATGCCTTTATATCTAAGTACATGATACATCTTTCATTCTTCAGGTCAATCATATGTTCATGGGAGAAAAAAAATCAGTTTTTGAATAAGAATAACGAGATCTTTGTCATAGTATCCTTTCAGTGGTTAAAGTAATCAGTCATTGCTTGTGTTGCACTTTATTTGTACATTTTGTTTTATTAGTTTAGTTTAGTTTATCTATTTAGTTTTTTATTTTGAAAGATAATGATATTGTTTGATAAGTGAGATCTCTGATTGTAGTCCTAGAATTTCATTTTACAGTGTCTGTACGAACCCTTAATTGTGATTTAACGATTTATCTGCATGCCTTTTTTTTTTTACTTTAAATCATATATAATATGATTATAACAGAACAGGCCTATAGTTAAACATTAATGCGGTGAAAATCAATATTGATATGGCATGAAATGTAACGCATGATCTGTTTTGTCTGTGCAGTTGCAGGAGACGGTGAAGAGGAAGTTGGAGAGCGCTGGTTCTCCTGTGGCCCGTGAACAGGTCAACGGCTTCAGCGACGGCTACCCGCCCAACAAGAAGAGCTGTGTCGAGGACACCCTAGGAGCCCGTAACGGGGTCTCGAACGGCACAGTGCCTCCTCTCTCACCAATGGACACGAAGCATAACGTGATGGCCAATGGGAACCACCGAGCGGAGCGCAACGAAGCCGGGATCCCTGATAGCGGTGCGTCTCGCGGCTCAGACTCAGATTTCCGCTTGCTAAAAGAGATGAAGCAGGAGCCGGTGGACGATATATTACCCTGCATTCTCCCCTCGGGGGGGACGACCGGGAACAACAGCCTTTTCCCCGACCTCAACCTGGACGATCAGGACTGGAGTGAGATCATGGAGGAGTTTAATCGCTCCGTACCCATCGAGGACATACAAGAGCTCTTCAGCGTCAGCTTCGGTGACCGCAAAGACCCGGAGCTCACGTCCGGTGCGACTCAGAGCTTAATCCCGCCGGATCTGGCCAACGTCAAGACGGAGTTCTCCCCCGCGTTCGACCAGGAGTCCTGCAACGGTTCCCCTCAGGTGAGACCCACCTCATCCGGACCACACCACACCAGCTCCCCTGTGTCGGCTCCGGCCACATCGCCTGTGCAACAGACCACCAGACAAATCCCAAACCACATGCTCCCCGTCCCGCCTAAAGACCTGTCCCCCGCGCAGCAGCTCCAACAGTTAGCGGCACGCGAACAGCAGAGAGCCATATTACAAAGCCAGCAACATGTGGTTCAGAAGCCTCCGCCTTCAACGCAACAAAAACCACAGCCGCAAACGCAGAAATTCCACCCGCAACCAAACCACTCAACATCATGGCCCCAAAATCCCCCCAACCAAAGTCAAATGAGCGGGACGTTCGGGCTTGAGAAGCCGACAAGTCCTTCTCTGTACCCGCAAGACTTCCCGAACCCCAAGGCAATGCTCATGCCGAACAAGGGCTCTCCTAAAGCGGGCGCTCCGGCCGGGTACATGCAGCCCATGCTGAGCCATGCGGCGCAGGCGGCCATGTTGGACTACAGCAACACTAAACCCCTGTCCCATTACGAGGCGGTGGCGTCCGGCGCTCCCCGGGGCCCTGCCACCACACAGAGCCAGAACAAGCAGAGCCAGGCCATCCTGAACCTGATGCGGCACCAGCAGATGCAGAAGCCCAGGCCGGCCGGCATGAGCTTCAGGCCAGCACACCTACAGCACGCTCCGGTGAGGCCCGCTTAACACCTGACCCGGTTCAGTTCACACACACATCAGATTCTACCCGTGTGTCGTTCCAAACCCAAACGCACATTTAAAGTCAAGTATATTTATATAGCGCTTTTCACAACATAGATTGCACCAAAGCAGCTTCACCGTATCAATCTAAACAACATAACAATGTTTGACCTCCACGTTTGGTAGGGCTGATCAGTGGTATTAATGATTGGTTAATTAATTTGAATATTTGAATATCCCCAACTGAGCAAGCCAAAGGCAACAGTGGCAAAGGGGTAGTTCACTTCAGAATTAAAATTTCCTGATGATTTACTCTCCTCCACGTTATCTTAAGATGTTCTTTCTTTCTCCAGTGGAAAAGAAATGAAGGTTTTTGAGGAGAACGCTCCAGTGTTCCTCCATATTCCCACGATCCAGCCGAGGAATAAGAGTCTCATCTAGACAAACCAGCGACATTTATAACACAATACACATTTATATACTTTTAACCACTAATGCTGGTCTTGGACTCGCTGTGATGCGACACACATTACGTCATCAGGGTGAAAGGTCAAAGGTGAATGTACGAAAGAACAAACTCATTTTCTCCTCCAACTTCCGACATCGTTGTTGTACTTTTTTATTTGTAAATGGTGTTTGTCTTTACACTTTGGCTTTGTAAACACTGGGTCTGTTTACAAAGACTCATAAACTCAAACTACGCCTACGTCATGCTTGACCTTTCACCCTGATGACGTAATGTGTCTCCATCACAGCGAGAGCAAGACCAGCATTAGTGGTTAAAAGTATATAAATGTGTATTGTGTTATAAATGTCGCTGGTTTGTCTAGATGAGACTCTTATTCCTCGGCTGGATCGTGTCGAGACTTTGAAGCTGCACTGAAACTCACATCTGGACCTTCGACCCGTTGGACCCCATTGGAGTCACTATATGGAGGAATACTGGAGCGTTCTCCTCAAAAACATTCATTTATTTTCCACTGAAGAAAGAAAGACATGAACATCTCGGATGACGTGGAGGAGGTGAGGAAGTTTTAAATCTGAAGTGAACAAATCTTTTAATCTTTATAATGAAGCCTGAGAGATTTCTGTCCCTTCAAGTCCAGGTAACTTATAAGATTAAAAAAGGACATAAAGGCATTGTAAAACAAATCGAGCAGTTTAATCCAAATCTTCTGAAGAGATGTGATGAACGGATTTTACTTAGGCTTTTTTTTTTTACATCTAAACAATGATCGACACGCCTTTATGGAGCACATCACATATGCTCATGGTGCTTGCAATAACGAAGAGGTTTGTTTTAGCTTGTCACACACACACACACACACACACACACACACACACACATCCATGTTTAACCATGCTAATTTAAATCTATTCAAGATAAACCAACCATATCTCTTCACAAGACCTTGATTCACATTGGCCTTGGTTCACAGACAGGAATTAGATTAAAGGTGCATTGTTTAATATTGCAACAGATCCTCCTAAATATCATATACACAAGTAACTGTTTTCAGTGGTGTGTAAAGACCTTACTTAATGAGCCGTTATGTTTTTATCACCTTAGAATGTCTACACATTTCTGTCTACACACACCGCGGGTCGCCTCACATCCACATGTTTCTACGGTGGCCCTGAACGGACAAACGCGTTTCGTCACCATGTTGTTTTCATGATAAGAAGCTGCTAAAGTCAGCGAATAAAACACAATGATGAACAAGTAACAATAATATTCGCAATAACATATCGTTTTACTGAATAATCAAGTAAACCTAATTTCTTGATTTATCTTTGTAAAGAAACCTCATTGTTTAACAGGCTACTCTCTGCTGTCTCAGACGACGACATCACTTCCTGTCGGCCACCGTAACTTCTGTTGGGTGCAATTCACAACCTCACCACTAGATATGCTAAACATTACACACTGCACCTTTAAGACAGGATTAGGCCTTAGTTCAATTAGGACATTTAAGTAGCTTTTATAAAAGTGCCTTAGAATAAAACATTACTGTTGTGCATCTTGAGACAAAACAACGGCACGGACATATTTTAATATATGGCACTGCAAGTTGTTTTCAGTTAAAACAGCTGAAACATGCAGTTTAGTCTGGGACTAGTTTAAGCCTTGTCTGTGAAACTGAAGATCCAAAAAGATTATAAAGTTGTCAAAAAAGTAATCATTCCCCCAAAGTTTTGGTTACCTGGACTTTCAATTGAAAGATTTCATTATAAATATCTTTGTGGTAGTTTTGAAGGAATTCATCAGGGAAAGTAAACGATGGGGAACTCATCCTTTAAAAAGTGGTAGCATATGTCAATTCATGTTCATTTTAACAGTTATTTTAGTTTTTGAGGAAGAAAATGCAGTTTATTGTCCAAATTATGATATCATTTGATAGCAAAAAACCCCCCGCTATTTAAAAACATTTACACAGACTTTAACCACTTTTCACAATGTATGTAGAGGAGGCATACATGCAATCCAATAATGACCCTAACTTTAGAAATACTAAACAAACAAAAGTATCATATTTCATTCTCTGGTTTATTTAAAAATACTTATGACAAATCTCAATATGTATTTTTAACTACATGCTGACTAGGGCTGGAAGATTTTGGCTAAAATCATAATCGCGATTAATCGAACAAGTCACCTCGATTACGATTATTGAACGATTATTTTAAAAAAATTCTCATGTCACTGGCAAGGCTTTTACTGTAAATATGTTTACGGTTATTTTTTCTAATGAAAGAGAGCATAATCCTATCTTTGTGATTCTAAAATAAGGAAACACACAGATAGCTATTAATGCTTATTTATTAAATATTTCAAACATTTGAATTAAACAAAGCATACAATGCTTGAAATAAAAACGTCTTATAAAAAACGTAATTTAAATTTTAATGTAAAAATAAAGTTTCCTAAAAATTTAGAAAATAAAGAACTTTTAAAGTTATTTTTGTAAACAAAATAAATTATTGTAAATATTGCCATCTTAAAAGTAAAATATAACTTGTATAAAACTAAAAAACAAATCATTTTCATATCGTATAGCATTTGTAGTGTTAGACACCTGCTTTGTGGAGGCACTTGCTGGGCGTTTGTCAGTCTCTCTCTCTCTTTTGCACATGTAATGTCTCAGCAGCGTCTACAGTTTGCTTATGAGCTGCGATTTCTCTCTCGAGAAACCACGCTTGTGCATTTTTTTTCTCTGATTCGATCATAAACGCTGGCGAACGATCCCGGCTTCAGCGTCATCATTACGACGACACGGCATTGATTACAGCTTTTGTTCACACAGCGCGCGTTTCAGGACTGAACACGGCAATGTTACTAGGTCCCCAACATCAATCCCGGCTCGTGTTTGCGTTCACACAGAAGGAAATTTCCCGACAATTTCCCTCCCGGGATCAACGCGCTGTGTGAAAGGTGCTCATGTTGCTTCAATTTGGCAGACTGACTGGACGGTGCGGAGTCACGTGACTACACACGCGGTAATATGTTTTAAGGGGAAAGTACATTAACACGCAGTGGGCGGAAATAGGATTCAAAAACCGAAATAACCGACATGGTAAAATTACGTCGGTTATAGGCTCTGCATTTCGGTTTCGATTATTTTTCGATTAATCATCCAGCCCTAATGCTGATTTAAGATTCTTGAGACAGTAAGTGATTAGTTATTAACTCTTTCCCCACCATCATTTTTAAAAAAGTTCCACCGGCAGCATTTTTATCATTTTCACACAACTTTCTTGGCCCCCAGATTATTTTGTTGTATGAATATCTGAACATGCAATAGATATATAAAAAGAAAGAATAGAGACTCTGCTTTTAAACATTTTATTCTAGCTGCATTATTATCCACCTTTTTAAGTTTCATTAAAAAAAGCAACATTTTGAACAAAAAAAGCTGAGAAAATCGCATTCTTGTCAAGTCTTCATCCAGATTGTATTCAGATCGATGATCATAAACACAGATGGAGTCGATCGAGTCCGACACCTCAAAGCTGCAGTCGTTTCCTCATTTCACAACATTTCATTCAGTAACGTTAGGCAGATTAATGTTTGATCACGTTATTTTACATGAGCGTCAGCAATGCTTCTATCGCTGGTTTCTGCTTCATCTTCCCCGGTGGTTTGATCAGGAGATGCAGTACTCGTTCAGAGCTGTGTGATAGCGCCCCCTACCCTAGAACAGTGACAACACAGACTGCTGGGAAATCTGTCTGTTTTTAGGCGTGTGTTTTAGCGTGAGTTTCATGTCTGATCTGCAGGCATTCACAGAAAGGGCCCTTTTGTTTGCATGATCTCGGTCACGTGTGTAATCATGTCAGAGCTTGTTTCTGCCTTTCATCTGCTTTTGCTGACACACACTGAGGTAGAAATGCTCCATAATGAATCGTAATAATGAGTGGTTACTAATCGCTGAAACTCACGTGTTCAAGCAGAGTAGGTCAAATGTTATTGTTCGGTCCTAGTGTTATAGATGCATGCAAAAGGTTGCATGAGTGACGCTGGTTTTGGACGCTTAATGTCTGAATGTCATTGCAATACAATAACACAATATTAAAGAAAGTGTCGTACTCAAACGGTGATGACAAGATCTTTCTGCATAGCCACAGTGGAAATGAAGCGCTCCGATTAGACCAAGCGGAAGAAATTATCAATGATATTATCAGTCGAAATGTATTCTGGAAATCACTTCTGGAAAAGAAACTGTTTTCATTTGCTCATTCTGACCATGTAAAAGTGGACAGAAATGAGATAGTTCAGTGATGTCCTTGACAATCCAGTCTCTCACACCCAGCCCATCTGGTGCAGGAGGAAAACAACTCTATTTCTCTTAATTAATGACATTTCCAAGCGGAGTATTGCTTTGCAGTGAGGGAATAAATTTAGCATCCACTTCAAGTGCAGTCAAAGACCTTGAAAAAACACGAAAAGCCCTTTTCTGAACCGAATAACTGGTGGTGACTCCTCATCCGCTAACCTTGAAGATTACTTCGGCAGAAGGGAGTGTCTGAGTGTCTGAGGAATAAATATAACTTCCTCAGCGCAGACGTAGCTGATCATAACTACAATAAGACATTTAGTAAGATGAGCGCTCGACGGGTACGCCCCCGAGTCCTGCTGGGACACACACACACACACACACACACACACACACACACACACACACACACACACACACACACACACACACACACACACACACACACACACACACACACACACACATACATACATACATTGCATATAAATGAAAGTTGAAGAGTTAAAATGTAATTGCTGTACAGAGAGGAAAAATAAAGTGAACGCGGATGTTAGGATGAATTAAAGATGCAAATATGAATCTGGATATGCTTTATGTAACCTGAATGATAACGCAAGCTCACTGTTGAATCAGTAGCACAATGAAACCGAGTAAGGTTAATCAGAAACACAATTTAGACATCGGTCTTAAAGTCTTCATGAAAGTGAAGTTGCGCTGGTCTTCTCTCCTCTATTGTGTCGTATATCGAGTGAAACGCTTCAGGAACAAGAGCAGATGTGGGCGGGGCTTGATTGTGTCTGTGGAACTGATTGGACGGTTGTGGTTTGCTATTGGCTGATCTCATGTGAGTGACAGGTTATAGCCCCGCCCTCGTCATCAGAGAAGAGATGCTGGTCAAGATTACCAGGAACATGAGTTTAAAACAATAATGTTGTCAGGGCTCAACATTAAGCCTTTTTTTATATGCTTTAATTTATTCTGAAGCAATATTCTTATCACCGTTCAGTCACATTTCAACCTGGATATTTATGATACTTTAACCTTTTTATAAAGGGCATTTTTCCCCCCTAATATTTTTATATACATGCTTTATCTTTCATTTAAAATTCTTAAATTTGATCAATAAAGTAAATTAGAATAATAAGACACTATAGGGCTGTTACAAATCAAATCACAACCGCATTAAATATTTGTATTTTCAAAGAATAATTTAAAAAAATCTCATAACATTAAGAAATGTTGGAAAGAATGATACTTTTAAACACAACACTAAACCGCCAGTAGGGGGCGGCAGACGATCGTATTGATGAGCGAGTCATTTATTCAAACGATTCGTTCGAACGGCTGATTCGTTCAGGATTTAGACATGTTTATGAATGGGTCATTGAATCTTTCACTCAACCGATTCGTTCAAAACACTGGATGGTTCAGGAATGAGCAAACGTCTGTGTTCCTGAGACGCGTTATGGTTCTGCTGTGATCTTTGTGTGGAACTATTTTCGCTGCTGAAATTGATCAAAATCAGTTAGTATTGCGACTAAAATGTAAGTGACTTAATATTAATGACTTTTTATTGAACTGTCATATGAAGTCAGTGTTGCATTTTCAATCGTGATGGTATTGATATATATTGCTCAACTGTATCATGTTGTTAATATTAAACTCCACATTTAGAATTTTTACGTCACTGTTAAATATTATTCATTATTATTTCAATCGCCACTTACACTAAACTAACGCAGAATCATTCTCGTGTTGTAGTGATTCCCTAGTTATTTTTTGTCATTGACGTTTTAATCAGGAAACTTGTCCGGTCGGGCATGTACAATTCTTCCACTTGGCCTGGTGTTAATGTCCAGCCCTGGGTGTGATTTTATGGTGACTTTAACATTTATGAGTCTTAAAGAAACTAAATCGTAGCAATCTTCACTGTCCTTAACAAACCGACAGTGCGTAATATAATAGAAATGTATAGAGGGTATATTGTCCTGTGTGTGTGTGTGTGTGTGTGTGTGTGTTGGAGTGTGTGTCTGGTTCTCATGCGCCCCGGGCTTGATCAGTGTGTCTGGGTCAGGCAGCTGGTTGCTAAGGAGCAGAGAGCACACACACACACACACACACACACACACACACACACACACACAGTGGCGGGGGCTGAGACGAGTCAACAGAGAAAAGGACAGACAGAGAGAGAGAGAGACAGAGAGAGAGGGAGAGGACGACACAAAGCCGTCTTTCATGCGTTCACATCAGCCCCTCCTTCAGCGCTTGGGTTTAAATATAGACCATTAACCCCGTTTGCCTTTACTCTCTACACACACACCACCTCTTACTTTCTCTACGTGTGTGCGTGTGATGGGTAGGTTTATGGTTAAGGGTTAGTGTGTGTGAGTGTGATGGGTAGGTTTAGGGGTTGGGTTAGTGTGTGTGTGTGTGTGTGTGATGGGTAGGTTTATGGTTAAGGGTTAGTGTGTGTGTGTGTGTGATGGGTAGGTTTAGGGGTCGGGTTAGTGTGTATGTGATGGGTAGGTTTATAGTTAAGGGTTTGTGTGTGTGATGGGTAGGTTAGTGTGTGTGATGGGTAGGTTAGAGTGTGTGTGTGTGTGAGTGTGTGTGTGTGATGGTTAGGTTAGTGTGTGTGTGTGTGTGATGGGTAGGTTAGAGTGTGTGAGATGGGTAGGTTAGTGTGTGTGTGTGATGGGTAGGTTAGTGTGTGTGTGATGGGTAGGTTAGAGTGTGTGTGTGTGTGTGTGATGGGTAGGTTAGTGTGTGTGTGATGGGTAGGTTAGAGAGAGTGTGTGTGTGTGTGTGTGATGGGTAGGTTAGAGTGTGTGTGTGTGTGTGTGTGTGTGTGTGTGTGTGTGTGATGGGTAGGTATATGGTTAGTATAAGGGGTCAGAATACAGTTTGTACAGTACAAAAACCATTACATCTATGGAGGTCCTCACAAGTATAGCTAAACAAACGTGTGTGTTGTGAAAGGTCGCTGGCATCTTTTATTTTTAAACCGTGTGTGTGTGTGTGTGTGTGTAAGCGCTTTGGATTGGAGAGAAGGTGTGCTGTTCAGATGCTTTGATGCTTGAGTTTAAAAGTGAATTTCAAAGAGGTTTGAAACATTGAGCTGGTGTGGATTACATTAATTATACCGCAGGACGGGGAATCTCACAAAACCTGCCAGGAATGTGTGCTAGTTGTACAGTAGGAGGAAATAAGTCCTTGGACACACAGCCTAGTTTCAGCTGATAATATTTCCCTCTCAAATTCTCATTCTTGTTTAGTAGCATATGCCTATCAACTATTACCAGTGGGATCATTTTCTTGAATGCAAAACATTAACAAAAAATGTTAATAATTCTTTAGCTGTGTGTAATTATTTATTATGATTTACATCATATACAAAGTGTGCCCTCTAGTGGCCATTATCTTTTTTTTCTCTACAGATTGTAAAAGGATAAAGAGCTTTTCCAGTAAAATCAGAAAGTTTATTATCAAGGCTGTTAACCCTTGTGTGACCTTATGGCCATTTTTGTCTTTTTCAAAAAGTTTTTTTTTTTTTTTAAACGTTTTTTATCATTTTGCCTGTGTTATTAATGCC
Organism: Semotilus atromaculatus; assembly: GCA_031834385.1. NCBI lineage: Eukaryota > Metazoa > Chordata > Actinopteri > Cypriniformes > Leuciscidae > Semotilus > Semotilus atromaculatus. The sequence goes on along the minus strand of JAULUF010000052.1, from coordinate 33,710,989 downwards.
ACCTGCGTACATTTTGGCACAGGTGTGTATTGTTATTGGAATTGTACTATTTATTTATTTTCTTTAATAAATCTATTTTACACTAGTAACACACAATAGTTCCTCTCAGGACCTTCAGGACAAAAATCACCCCATTGAAACCCATTAAAACTGCAATTTTTAATTCTTGGGCCGTTTAACTATAAAATGATGCAATCTTTCTTAATATGCTTTAATTCTGTTGACAAGGCTTCAAAATTTTAACTTTTTACATAATCGTAGTCAACATAATTTCATTATTTTATATAAAATATATATATTATGTTAAACCTCTATAACTTTCTTTTTGGTTTCACTTTTACGTCAACAATAATCTGCCGCGGGTCTTCTTTAAAATGAGACCAAACTTAAGTCTGAGCTCCCAAGCTTCACATTTGTATGGACCTATGTGTAACTTTTGTTTTAATTGACGCACAAGGGTTAACATCAGACCCAAACTGTCTCTGAGGCCCTTGTTAAAGTGTTGGACCCAAACCCACGCTGGTCTCAGGTCGAAGTCCGGGTTTTCAGATCCAAATGTGGACCCATGAAGACCTTTAAACGCTTTACATGTGCTTACCGGGCGTATTACAGAGAGATCCTCACTCTAGAATCCTCTCATCGGTTTGGTAACCATGGCAATCTCAGTCAGGACCTCATTTAGGACAAGAGCTATTATAAAATTAAATTTCTTAAGTGCATAATCTTATCTTAACTACAGATAGGATGCTTCTGTAATACCATTTTCCTAACTCCACAACAAATCTTAAAAACGGTCTACCCCACTGGTGTCCTAACTTTAAAATTACTTGGAAAGCTTACTATAAAAATCACATAATAGCCCGGTCTGAGAATGGCGTCACATTTATTACTCTTATTAAATAATTACAGACTCCTATAAAATAAAAGGATTCGGCTTTGCCTTTTCTACCAAGCTAATCAAAACTTCACTTAATGAAAACCACCACTTATTTTGTTTCTCCATTTTAATCTCAGTTACAGTGAAGAAAATAAGTATTTGAACACCCTGCTATTTTGCAAGTTCTCCCACTTGGAAATCATGGAGGGGTCTGAAATTGTCATCGTATGTGCATGTCCACTGTGAGAGACATAATCTAAAAAAAAAAATCCAAAAATCACAATGTATGATTTTTTAACTATTTATTTGTAAGATACAGCTGCAAATAAGTATTTGAACACCTGAGAAAATCAATGTTAATATTTGGTACAGTAGCCTTTGTTTGCAATTACAGAGGTCAAACGTTTCCTGTAGTTTTTCACCAGGTTTGCACACACTGGGATTTTGGAGGGATTTTGGCCCACTCCTCCACACAGATCTTCTCTAGATCAGTCAGGTTTCTGGGCTGTCGCTGAGAAACACGGAGTTTGAGCTCCCTCCAAAGATTCTCTATTGGGTTTAGGTCTGGAGACTGGCTAGGCCACGCCAGAACCTTGATATGCTTCTTACAGAGCCACTCCTTGGTTATCCTGGCTGTGTGCTTCGGGTCATTGTCATGTTGGAAGACCCAGCCTCGACCCATCTTCAATGCTCTAACTGAGGGAAGGAGGTTGTTCCCCAAAATCTCGCAATACATGGCCCCGGTCCTCCTCTCCTTAATACAGTGCAGTCGCCCTGTCCCATGTGCAGAAAAACACCCCCAAAGCATGATGCTACCACCCCCATGCTTCACAGTAGGGATGGTGTTCTTGGGATGGTACTCATCATTCTTCTTCCTCCAAACACGGTTAGTGGAATTATGACCAAAAAGTTCTATTTTGGTCTCATCTGACCACATGACTTTCTCCCATGACTCCTCTGGATCATCCAAATGGTCATTGGCAAACTTAAGACGGGCCTTGACATGTGCTGGTTTAAGCAGGGGAACCTTCCGTGTCATGCATGATTTCAAACCATGACGTCTTAGTGTATTACCAACAGTAACCTTGGAAACGGTGGTCCCAGCTCTTTTCAGGTCATTGACCAGCTCCTCCCGTGTAGTTCTGGGCTGATTTCTCACCTTTCTTAGGATCATTGAGACCCCACGAGGTGAGATCTTGCATGGAGCCCCAGTCCGAGGGAGATTGACAGTCATGTTTAGCTTCTTCCATTTTCTAATGATTGCTCCAACAGTGGACCTTTTTTCACCAAGCTGCTTGGCAATTTCCCCGTAGCCCTTTCCAGCCTTGTGGAGGTGTATAATTTTTGTCTCTAGTGTCTTTGGACAGCTCTTTGGTCTTGGCCATGTTAGTAGTTGGATTCTTACTGATTGTATGGGGTGGACAGGGGTCTTTATGCAGCTAACGACCTCAAACAGGTGCATCTAATTTAGGATAATAAATGTAGTGGAGGTGGACATTTTAAAGGCAGACTAACAGGTCTTTGAGGGTCAGAATTCTAGCTGATAGACAGGTGTTCAAATACTTATTTGCAGCTGTATCTTACAAATAAATAGTAAAAAAAAATCATACAATGTGATTTCTGGATTTTTTTTTTTTTAGATTATGTCTCTCACAGTGGACATGCACCTACGATGACAATTTCAGACCCCTCCATGATTTCTAAGTGGGAGAACTTGCAAAATAGCAGGGTGTTCAAATATTTATTTTCTTCACTGTATTTCTATTTTGAGTTTTTCAGTTTTACTACACAGCAGATGTTTGTTTGCGGCGTTGGTTGCTTGGTAACAGACCTGAGAGTTGATTACCGAACTCGATGGAGGGGTTTAAGATTTCCTAACTACAGATAAGATGATATTTTGTAAGATAGTATAAGAATCCTAAATCAACATAAGATTTGCTTCTGTAATACGAATTTGTGAAAAATCCTAAATTAATTGATCAGATCTTAACTTAAAGGGGTCATCAGATGCCCATTTTCCACAAGTTGGTATGATTCTTTAGGGTCTTCATGTAAAGTTTGTAACATAGTTTGGTTAAAATTCTTTAATGGTTGTGTAAAACACCCTTTTTATCTCCTCAAAAACAGCTCTGTTCACAGTGACCCCTTTCAGTGCATGTCTCTATAAACGATAATGAGGTGCATGTCTCTTTAAATGAGAATGAGGTGCATGTCTCTTTAAATGATGAGGTGCATGTCTCTTTAAATGAGAATGAGGTGCATGTCTCTTTAAATGAGAATGAGGTGCATGTCTCTTTAAATGATAATGAGCAATATACAAATGGCTGAGGGCGGAAATATGCTAATACGGGACAGTCCATCAGTGGTCGGGGGCGGAGCATGAGTAATATGACATCAAATTACTCAGATAATCCAAATGGCTGATTAGTGTTTAGGCTTTTTGAGGATAAAAAAAAAGTGAATGTTACAATTTTTTTCATTGTGTCCACACACTGCAAAGACACATTTATATGCAAACGCCATATAAAAGTAAGTTTTGCATCCAATGACCCCTTTAAGACTTAAAGTTTCTGTAAGACAAAAGTAGTGTGCAGTTGGATACAGAAATAAATGAATGAAATAACTGATTCTCCAGCGGTTGATTGAAGCTCCTGTGGTTTGCAGTGTTGATTGAGCATGTGTGTGTGTGTCTGTGTGCGTGTGTGTCCCAGCAGGACTCGGGGGCGTACCCGTCGAGCGCTCATGTGCCGGGCCCGGGGAACAGCATGACCCCTCAGCCCAGCAGCACCAGCATGGCCAGTGTCCCGGTGAGCCACAGCACCGCAGCCTACATGAAGCAGATGCAGATGATGAGCCAGAAGCAGATCCTGCAGAGGCAGATCATGGCCGAGGCGCAGGTGCTCACAACACACACAACACACACACGCAGGTGCACACAACACACACACGCAGGTGCGCTCAACACACACAACACACACAGGTGCGTACAACACACACAACACACACACGCAGGTGCTCACGACACACATAACACACACAACACACATAACACACACAACACACACACGCAGGTGCTCACGACACACATAACACACACAACACACATAACACACACAACACACACACGCAGGTGCTCACGACACACATAACACACACAACACACATAACACACACAACACACATGCGCAGGTGCCCACAACACACATAACACACACGCGCGCAGGTGCTCACAACACACATAACACACACCCCGCCCTTACTTACTGTGCCAGACTAAAGTTTGGGATCAGTACGATTTAAAAAACAAACAAAAAAAACGTTTTTTAAAGATGTTAAAGGCTGCATTTATTTTATTGAAAATACAAAAAAAGTGTTTTGTGAAATATTACAGTGTAAATCAGCAGTTTTCTATGTGAATATATAGTAAAGTGTAATTTATTCCTGTGATCAAAGCTGAATGTTCAGCATCATTACTCCAGTCTTCAGTGTCACATGATCATCAGAAATCAGGATAATATGATGATCTGATGATCAAGAAACATTTATGATTATTATCAGTGTAAAAAAATAAACAGGATTATTTGATGAATGGAAAGTTCAAAAGAACAGCATTTATCTGAAATGGAAAGCTTTTGTAACATTAAACACTGCCGGTCAAATGTTTGGGGTCAGTAAGAATTACATTTTTGGGGGGAAAAAGAAATTGATACTTTTATTCATCAGTGATGCATTAAATTGATCAAAAGTGACAGTAAAGACATTTATAATGTTACGAAAGATTATACTTCAGATAAATGCTGTTCTTTTAAACTTTCTGTTCATCAAATAATCCGTTTTTTTTGTTGTTGTTTTTTACTGTTTTCAACTCTGATAATAATCATAATCAAATAATCATGTTTCTTGATCATCAGATCATCATATTATCCTGATTTCTGATGATCATGTGACACTGAAGACTGGAGTAATGATGATGAACATTCAGCTTTGATCACAGGAATAAATTACACTTTACTATATATTCACATAGAAAACAGATGATTTACATCGGGATAATATTTTATAATTTATAAAAAAAAATTGTATTTCTAATAAAATAAATGCAGCCTTGGTGACCAGAAGAGACTTCTTTTAAAAACATTACAAATCTTACCAACCCAAAACTCTTGACTGGAAGTGTACATTTATCAATAATAACAATAATTCTACAATTACACCCACAGTGTGTCGCTCACAGATCTGCCTCTAGAGGGCAGCAGCCTCACAAAGAATCTAACACTGTTGAAGTGCTGACAGAAGTGTGTGTGTGTGTGTGTGTGTGTGTGTGTGTGTGTGTGTGTGTGTGTGTGTCAGGAGAAGCAGCAGCAGCTCCAGAGACATCTGACCCGTCCACCGCCCCAGTACCAGGACCAGCAGAACCAGCAGAACCCGTTCCAGCAGCAGTTCAGCACTGTGCCCTGCCTGGCCCAACAGCACCCCTCGGCCTTCCCCGAACACACACTCTCCGGTACACACACACATCCTCCTGATCACACACTCATCCTCCTGATCATCCACTGATCACACACTCATCCTCCTGATCATCAAGTGCCTTTTAGTTGGACACACTAGAAAATTAGTGCTGGGCGGTTTGACACAATAATGTATCTTACGGTATGTTTCAAAATTATACCAGTTTCATGGTATTTGATGTTTTTTTTGTTTTTTTTTGGTATTTTATAGTGTTAAACACACATTCTCCTGAGTGAGAGAGGAAACACTGCAGTAGATTGGCTAGAACGCCCTATTTTACTGTCATGAGTGAATATTGTAGAGAAACCCACACTAGTATTAATACAGGATTGCAAGGCCACACAAAATGATGCGGTTTAGAAGAGGCTCATAAACGCTGCTTCATCAGAAAAGGTCAAGATTCAATGAAAATAACATCGAAACTTTTCTGAAGACGTTCGGTTCCCTTCAGACGTTCGTACAGAAACACCCGCGCCGCTCCGGCTGAACCGTCAGTGCTCGTGTGTGTTCAGCGACGTCAAAGCCAACCACAGACATTTCCTAAAGGCTGTTGATGTTGTGAACCGATGTGTGGAAACACTGTAATGTAATGTTATAGATGAACCTCTGCATCTTCACGTCAGGCTCAGTCACACACACATCTGAGCATTACCAGTGCGCAGTCACACACACATCTGAGCATTACCAGTGCGCAGTCACACACACATCTGAGCATCACCAGTGCTCAGTCACACACACACCTGAGCATCACCAGTGCAGTGTCACACACACACCTGAGCATCACCAGTGCACAGTCTCACACACACATCTGAGCATCACCAGTGCTCAGTCACACACACACCTGAGCATCACCAGTGCGCAGTCACACACACACACACCTGAGCATCACCAGTGCGCAGTCACACACACATCTGAGCATCACCAGTGCTCAGTCACACACACACACCTGAACATCACCAGTGCAGTGTCACACACACACCTGAGCATCACCAGTGCACAGTCTCACACACACATCTGAGCATCACCAGTGCAGTGTCACACACACACCTGAGCATCACCAGTGCACAGTCTCACACACACATCTGAACATCACCAGTGCTCAGTCACACACACACCTGAGCATCACCAGTGCTCAGTCACACACATATCTGAGCATCACCAGTGCTCAGTCACACACACACACCTGAACATCACCAGTGCTCAGTCACACACACATCTGAGCATCACCAGTGTGCAGTCACACACACACCTGAGCATCACCAGTGCGCAGTCACACACACACCTGAGCATCACCAGTGCTCAGTCACACACATATCTGAGCATCACCAGTGCTCAGTCACACACACACACCTGAACATCACCAGTGCGCAGTCACACACACACCTGAGCATCACCAGTGCGCAGTCACACACACACCTGAGCATCACCAGTGCGCAGTCACACACACACCTGAGCATCACCAGTGCACAGTCACACACACACCTGAGCATCACCAGTGCTCAGTCACACACACCTGAGCATTACCAGTGCACAGTCACACACACACCTGAGCATCACCAGTGCTCAGTCACACACACACCTGAGCATCACCAGTGCACAGTCACACACACACCTGAGCATCACCAGTGCACAGTCACACACACACCTGAGCATCACCAGTGCACAGTCACACACACACCTGAGCATCACCAGTGCACAGTCACTCACACACCTGAGCATCACCAGTGCACAGTCACACACACACCTGAGCATCACCAGTGCACAGTCACTCACACACCTGAGCATCACCAGTGCACAGTCACTCACACACCTGAGCATCACCAGTGTGCAGTCACACACACACCTGAGCATCACCAGTGTGCAGTCACACACACATCTGAGCATCACCAGTGCTCAGTCACACACACACACCTGAACATCACCAGTGCAGTGTCACTCACACACCTGAACATCACCAGTGCTCAGTCACACACACACACCTGAACATCACCAGTGCAGTGTCACACACACATCTGAGCATTACCAGTGCACAGTCACACACACACCTGAGCATCACCAGTGCAGTCACTCACACACCTGAACATCACCAGTGTGCAGTCACACACACATCTGAGCATCACCAGTGCTCAGTCACACACACACACCTGAGCATCACCAGTGCACAGTCACACACACACCTGAGCATCACCAGTGTGCAGTCACACACACATCTGAGCATCACCAGTGCACAGTCACACACACACCTGAGCATCACCAGTGTGCAGTCACACACACATCTGAGCATCACCAGTGCTCAGTCACACACACACACCTGAACATCACCAGTGCAGTGTCACACACACATCTGAGCATTACCAGTGCACAGTCACACACACACCTGAGCATCACCAGTGCACAGTCACTCACACACCTGAACATCACCAGTGCACAGTCACACACACACCTGAGCATCACCAGTGTGCAGTCACACACACACCTGAGCATCACCAGTGTGCAGTCACACACACATCTGAGCATTACCAGTGCTCAGTCACACACACACACCTGAACATCACCAGTGCAGTGTCACACACACACCTGAGCATCACCAGTGCAGTCACTCACGCACCTGAACATCACCAGTGTGCAGTCACACACACACCTGAGCATCACCAGTGTGCAGTCACACACACACCTGAGCATCACCAGTGTGCAGTCACACACACACACCTGAACATCACCAGTGCAGTGTCACACACACACCTGAGCATCACCAGTGCAGTGTCACACACACACCTGAGCATCACCAGTGCACAGTCACACACACACCTGAGCATCACCAGTGCTCAGTCACACACACACACCTGAACATCACCAGTGCTCAGTCACACACACACACCTGAACATCACCAGTGCTCAGTCACACACACATCTGAGCATCACCAGTGCACAGTCACACACACATCTGAGCATCACCAGTGCACAGTCACACACACACCTGAACATCACCAGTGCTCAGTCACACACATACCTGAGCATCACCAGTGCAGTGTCACACACACACCTGAGCATCACCAGTGCTCAGTCACACACACACCTGAGCATCACCAGTGCTCAGTCACACACACATACCTGAGCATCACCAGTGCACAGTCACACACACACCTGAACATCACCAGTGCTCAGTCACACACATACCTGAACATCACCAGTGCACAGTCACACACACACCTGAGCATCACCAGTGCTCAGTCACACACACACCTGAGCATCACCAGTGCAGTGTCACACACACACCTGAGCATCACCAGTGCACAGTCACACACACACCTGAGCATCACCAGTGCTCAGTCACACACACACACCTGAACATCACCAGTGCTCAGTCACACACACACACCTGAACATCACCAGTGCTCAGTCACACACACATCTGAGCATCACCAGTGCACAGTCACACACACATCTGAGCATCACCAGTGCACAGTCACACACACACCTGAGCATCACCAGTGCTCAGTCACACACACATCTGAGCATCACCAGTGCTCAGTCACACACACACCTGAGCATCACCAGTGCGCAGTCACACACACACACCTGAGCATCACCAGTGCACAGTCACACACACACCTGAGCATCACCAGTGCACAGTCACACACACACCTGAGCATCACCAGTGCACAGTCACACACACACCTGAGCATCACCAGTGCACAGTCACACACACACCTGAGCATCACCAGTGCACAGTCACACACACACCTGAGCATCACCAGTGCGCAGTGAACACACACTCTCTAACAGGGGTTCCCAGCGTGGTTTAAGACACACACACACCGGTATCGCGGATTATTAAAAGTGTATATCATAACAAAAACAAACACTGGTATTCGGTATGATGGCCGTGCTTTGGCAGCCAGTAAGAAGGCAAGGACACGCGACTGGGTAACACCAGAGAGACCAGCATTAGAGACTGGGTGGATGTGGCCGTTTTTTTGTTAATTTGAATAAGATTTATGATGTTTTTCTGGAAAGGTTGAGGAAATGGGTTGAATATGTATCAGATTTTGCTGCTATACATGAATAGATGAAGATGAATAAATAATGTTAATAATGTGATGTTGAGTGATGGAGTGGACCGGAGACTCTGAGGGTGTGTGTGGCGGGAGCTTCTCAGCGCTCTAGCTCAACACACGTAGCCTTTTGTCACCCGCCAACAAACAAGCCTGCCTGATTTGCAAGTGTGTTTATTGATAGACTCATTTGAATGCAGGAGCACAGTATGGTCAGTGTGTGGTGAGGCGGTGGAGCCGTTACACACCGCACTTCTCACTTATCTGCGAGTGTGTGTTTGGATACAGGCTGTATCTTTTTCCTGCAAACAGAAGCTTGTAAAAAATATAAAAGTGGTGAATAGGTTTGGAAAGCAGACCGTTAGTGACTCGCCTCGTCAGAAATTATGTGTTCTGGGTTTAGTGTAGAAGGGTTAGTTATGAAATTATGGAGCAAGAAATATTGTTCAGAATGAAATATAAGGAAAATAGACTTTTCAAGTATATTTTTGACCTTATAATTAATATTTAATCAGAATATCATAACTGGATCTTCCAGATAAGCGTCAGGTTTTCTCCAATCATTTATTCCTCTTCAACTTCAGCTCGACCGACAGTGGATCTCGATAACGAGGTTGGCCACACTGGCCGATGACCCATTAATCAACCGATAGCTTTTAAAATGGATATTGAATGAATACAAACATAACACACACAATAGTGCTGAACTTCATTACGAAAGCGCTGAACCATGAAAATGCTCTTTTTTTTTATATTAATTATATCGAACATTCATGTTAGCTCAGTGCATTAACTAATGTTACAACTTTAAAATGTACGCATGTATTAGTAATGAAATCAACAAATGAACAATGCTTTTATTAACCTTAGCTCCAATTGTAAAGTGTTATTATTTCCTATAAATGCAAACAGTCTTTAAAGATGTCACTACACTGTTCAAAAACACACAGTAAGGAGGAAAACATCTGTGGCTACTTCAGTTGCAACTTTCATTTCTTTGAAAATTTAACAGATTAAATCTTGCTTTCTTCCTTTTCTCACTCCTGACAGTAAAATAAGCCATAGCAGGGCTCGACATTAAGGCTTGTCCGGGACGAGGGGATTTTTTTTGTAGGACAAGTGGAAGTGAAAATTAGTTGTCCCACTGGACAAGTTAAATTTCAAACAAAATAAAATGCCATGTTACTTCACGTTATGTGCCACTCATTACGTCTATTTTACAGATTTGACCGATTTGAAACGAACACATTTTTCGTGCTGCCTGTGAATGTCCTGAATGTGACTCACAGAAAGACGCGCGCCAGTATAATGCACACACACAGACCACGCGTCAGAATACAGTTCTCTTTCACGCTTGAACGAACAATAACACACACAATTATGCCAAAATGTCGTTTGTCGAGTATCTTCATAACATAAGATCAGTCTTATGAGGGACATAAAGAGAGAATGAGGTGTGTGTGAGATCCGTCTCTGTCAGCAGCGGCTGCTCTTAAAGGGCCAGCAGCCAATAATGTCTGTCAGTAAAGATAATCACAGAACAAAGGGAACAGAGAAAAACACCCACTGCTCTTGACTAAAGAACTTGTGTAGCTTTAATAAGGATTAGTCTATATATAATTTATGCAACGCAGACTGTTTGATAACTTTATTCAATTTTGTATATGTCCTGTTAGACAGTTAATTTGTATCCAGACATCAATGGCTTATTTATCATTATAGGTGTTATCAGTCATTTAGTTGTTATTGCTAATTTCAGAATTATCTCTAATCTGTGTGTGCATCTGCTTTAGAACCAAACAAGTTGACTCATGAAACCATTTGTTTATTTTATCGCAATCGCAATATTGACCTCAATAATCGCAATATTGACCTCAATATTGACCTCAATAATCGCAATATGACATTTTCCACAGATTGTGCAGCCCTAGATAAAATTATAAATCTTTACCCGGACAAGTGACTTTAGTGCATGGACAAGTGCCTCAAAAAGTTAATGTCGAGCCCTGCATAATAAAGGTCAAGTGAAAAACAACGTGATACAGGTTTATGGTCGAACCGCCCAGCTCTTCCTATTTTCCAAATCCATGTCGTAGATCTTATTGTGACCGCCATTTACATTTTTGACCCTATTTTTGAAATGTGCTCACCATTTATTACTTAATTCACTTTTAAAGCACGGATCAACAACGTTGAACCAGTCCTGCCCTACACTGTTTCTGTTACACTTGTATGTGCATCACAATTAGGAAGAGAACATCCGTGGTTACTTCAATTGCAAATGTAACCGATTAAATCTAGCTTTCTCCTCTAATCATGATTGTGGTCTACTGTTTACAGGTGCATCTCAACCAATAGGAAATGTCAACGCTCTGAGCGGTGCCGCCCCCGGGACGCAGCGGATGTTCTCTCAGACGCAAAGCATGATGGGAATGGGGAACCCAGTCCCGAGCACCGGCCCCTCTCCGGCCGCCAGTCAAGCAGACATGAGTCTTCAGTCCTGCGCGGGCGGTCTCGACGTGCAGCAAGTGCTCTACGGTAACATGCCCATGCACCCCACCCACCCCAGCCAGCAGAGGGCGCAGGTGTCCAACATGTCCAACGCGTACCGGCAGAGCGTGCTAGCGGCGCATCAACAACAAGCACACCTTAAGAACCAGCCCAATGCTGCCATGATGAAGCAGCAGCAACAACAACAACTAGCACGTCTTCCCAACGCCATGGCTAATGCTATGCCCACTGGTCTCCAGGGCGCCTTGCCCACTCAAGCCCAGTCCTGGCAGACACAGGCTTCCCAGCAGCACCCAGTTCTCCAGCCCGGCTTCCACATGCAGGCCAGATTATCCAAGCTTCCCAACAACGCCCCGTTCCCTCAGGGTGGCATGGGAAGTAGCGGGGCGGGTCGCATGAACCCTGCACAAATGATGCCCAATATGACCCAACAACGGACAAATCTGCCCCAACAGCAGACGCCCCAGCAGGGGCAGGTGCCGCCTCAACCCCAGCAGGTTCTGCCGGATCTGGGGCCCTTCGGCCAGACGCAGGCCGGACCCAACCGCACCACAGCCCTCCAGTGCAATCAGGCCTACCAGCTCAACAGATCAGCCAATCAGCAGCTCCAGTTCAGCTACAACAGCCAATCAGGAGCCGGCTTATCCGGGTTCCCTGCGGAGACCGACCTGGTGGACTCGCTGCTGAAGAACCAGGCGACCCAAGAGTGGATGGACGATATAGACGAGCTGTTGGCCAGTCACCAATGAGGAGAACACGTAAACGTGAAACGGACCGCACCTGCTGTGTTCGTGTTCTCTATTGAGTGTGTAAATGACTAACGGACCGAAGGAGCCGCGCCGTCGCTGACTGGGAAGAGGAGAGCGCTGTACTACTGAACCTGTGGCTCAGTAAAGCACTGAGGTACCGTACGCTGAGGTCCGCTAGCGCTCAGACGCTCGTGTCGACTGTAGGCACGTCTACACAGGGTTCCACAGGCCTTTCGTTTGCACTCTTGAAGATGCACAATATGTGATTTACAGTGAAAGAGTCTAAAGCAATAGTTCACCCGATAATGTCACGGTGGTGCGCTGACGGTCCAGTCCTGCTCCTGGAGGGCCACCTTAAACATGGCTCACTCCAAAATGAGCGTTCATTAGTTTTAACTGCTTGTGTGAGGAGTAGCTTATCATTTAGGGGCCGTTTGCACACCGGTTTCAAATTAAATGAAATTTTTTGTGTGCATTTTTGGCTGGTTATTTACACAAGTTTTTGGGGGCCTGAGAATGCAAACTTTTGAGAGTTTGAATGAGGATCGTATCCTTTAAATGCTAAATTCTCCATTAGCATCCATTGATAAAGACACGTGGCCCTTCAGAGCAGGATCCGTGTGTACGATCATAGTCCACTGGAAAACAGAAGGCATATGAAGAGTTTGGAAAGACATTAGGGAATAAACCGTGTCAGAACTCTTCTTTAGTTGCTGTGAGTACATGGTTTATGTCCCACATGGATTGACTAATTTAGAAAGTAGATGTTTGATCGAGTCGTGAGGGCTTGAAGGAGTGTAGATGAGACTAACATGAAGAGACCTGAGACACCAGTGACCGTGGAGAACATTACACTCATCATTACACTTTCATATGTTACACTACACTTTAATATTATTATTATTATTATTATTATTATTTTTCTGAAGTTGAGTTTGAAAGACCCGTAGTTGTAGACTTCTGTGTTGGTAAGAGGGGTGATATTCCTGTTTGTTTTCTCCCGAACTCACTTCATCCCGGATTCTGTGACAGGATTTCATGTATATTTATATATATATATTTTTTGTATGTATGTATGCAGTTTCTATTGTTCAGGAGAAGATAGATCTTATTTTTATATGTACATTGTTGCAAATTTTTGTAAGTATTTTATACTTTTTATTATGGTTCTCTGTAAAACAAGAGTATTATGTAAATATAGTTCTCTAGAAATGAGCTTGTTTGGTGTGTTTATTTAGTGGTTTAAGCGTGTCTTCAATCATTTGTGCATTTTAATCCTCTGGTGCTCTTTGCGTGTCGCTCGAATTAAAAACAAAATATTTCAATGAAATGAATGAGCCTTTTAGTTCAATAATGTATTTTTATTTAATATTTTGTATTTTTAGGGAATTTTTTGGTAGTAAATTATATTTTCACTCTATTTAAAATGTATTCACTTTTTGAGCATAGACCTTAAAATTTAATTTACAACTTAAACTGTTAAATCCTGAATGCTTCAGCGCTCAGACTGAAGTTTGATCTCTTCAAAGACGACAATAAATATATAAATAGTCGATATAAAGTCGCAATTTCGAGTTTTAAAGTCATAATTGAGTGATATAAAAAATCGGAAATTGTTATAAAGTCAAAATTGCAAGATATAAACTCTCAATAGTCTGTTATAGAGTCAAGTGCAAATTATAAACTATAAAATTATTATATAGTCAGAATTGCGAGATATATATTTTTTTTGCGAACAGGAAATTAGGTTAAAATTGCGTAATATAGTTATTTTTGGTTATAAAGTCAAAATTGCAAGTCAGAATGACTTATTTAAACTCTTAATTGTGAGATATAAAGACTTTATATCTCACAATTCTGAGAAATGTCATAAAATAATAATGTAACCCTCTACTGCACACATTTTGATGGCACATGATAAAAATGATTCCACATCCTCTCTAGGCTCATTTATGGGAACATTTTATTGATAAATTGATAATAAAGATGGCACATGGCAGATTATTGCTGAAGTGAAAGGTTTTTTAAAAATTGAATTAAAAAACGTTCAGAATTTGTCCTGCATAATTCAGAATTTTTACATGCATAATGTTGTTTTTTGGTCATTTTAATCTAAACCTGTTGTACCTGCTGACAAAATACTATAGTGATGTAGTGTGGGTAATATCTGTGACCCGCCCAATGTAGTCATGGTGATGTGATCACGGAAGAGCCAGGTGTGGTTTGGACACACACACACACACACACACACACACACAGACACACAGAGAGAGAAGAGGAGCACAGATGTCCACAGGAACGATGCTGGATCAGGTCGTGTTGTTAGCAGCCGTCACGGTGCTGGGAATGATGGAACAAGGTAACTGGTTATGGTCTGGTCAAATCAATGTTTGTCAGTCTAATGTCATATGATATGCTCAGAGGAACAGTTTTATACAGTATGATGAAAGTGCTTGAGCAACTTTAACTCTTTCAAGGAGGACACGTGAGAGAATAGACAAATAATGATGTTGCTGCATGTGATACTTTAAACTAGTACTTGACTAAATTAACTCCAATAACCATGTTGGCTTGTAGCCTTAGGGTATTATATGAGACGATTAGCCTTGAAACGAGTAACAAATGGAGGGTTACACGTTTCAAAATAAGACTGGGAAGTTAGTTGGACAAACTTATTTTATCACATGTGATTGTAAATGGATAGTTTACTCACCCTAGTGTCGTTTCTGACACAACATATAGTAGGGGCCTATTTTGAAGATTGTTTTGGTGACTTGCTATACTGAGATATGTTTATCAAAATATTGGTTACGCTTTACAATAAGGTTCATTAGTTAATTTATTAACTAACATGAAATAAAAATGAACAATACATTTGTTACTGTATTTGTTAACATTAACAAAAAATACAGCTGTTCATTTTTCATGTTCAAAGGTGCATTAACTAATGTTAACAAAATTTTAATAAATGATTAGTAAATGTTGAAATTAACATTAACAAAGATTAATGCAACAAGTGCAGTTCATTATTAGTTCATTCTAACTAATGAACCTTACCCAATGAAAGTGTTACCAAATTATATTTTATTATGTTCCGATGACAGAATTATGCCTAAGATTTGTCAGAACAAAAATCCCCCAGGAAAGATTTGTCAGATAGCCTACATTCTCTAAAAGCGATGATTAATATAGGCCTATTTTTGCTTCTCAGCTGAATGTATGCTGACATATGTTTAAAGACCAAACATCCGATTAAGAACGGGATATTTCGCAATGTGTGTTAGAAATTAGTTTGCTTTACGTTAAATCTGCGTTGGGATACTGTATTATTATTAATTATACAATTATTATTATTATTATTATTATTATTACATTATCCCGACACGGCTACTTGCCACATAAGTAGCCTAAAAAATTAAACACGAAATATTGATCTGAGTTTAAATATGTTAAGCTCTTAAATGCAAAGCTTGCGCAGAGAGTTTCAGCCTTAAAAGTCATAAGGCTCTTAAGTCCTAACACTTATTACACAGCATTTCAAGACATTAATAAATATGGAGATAAGAGATATTGATATTGAAGTGTATACTGGTTTAAAATCGTACCTGTTTGTCAGGCTTGTGCACAATTCAGAATTGAATTGAATTTGAATTGATGTCAAAAGCAGGATCTAGAATTACAATTCGAATTTGAATTAAAGGAAGCAGAATTGCAATTCAATAACAATTCAAAGAAATTCATATACATATTTTAAATGAAGTGTTTAACAATGAAGCTTTACAGTATATGTCAGATATGATTACATTATGCACTTTGTGTTATTTGATTACTTTTAAATGAAAATTAGAACAAAACTATTTAAACAACATTGAGGGGGAAATTTATTTCAAGAATTGTATCATTATCTATATTTTAGAACAAAATAAATGCAGGGTTGAGGAGTGACTAGTCATGTGTAATGGAGTTATGTTATTAAATTACAAAATTAATGTAATTGTATTTATTTGTATTACTGAGGTAAAATGTGTAATTCAATTAGTTACTAATCAAATTAAAAGGAAATTGCTTTGCATTAATAAAGTAATCCAAATAAAATAACCCAAACCACATTTATAATGGGTAAATAATAACAGTAAGCAATTACATTTCCAAAGTAACCTTACTAGGCTAAACCTTAATGTGAGATTCATCACATTCCTTCTGTTGTGGGACTGTGTGGAATTTCTTTGAATTGCCATGAGTTTAATTCTACTTCCTGTCATTCAAATTCAAATTCAACTTCCTGAGTCAATTCAATTCAAATTCCAATTCATGAATTGAATGCAGGCCAATTCTGAAATTCTGAATTTTGCACAAGCCTGGTGTTTGTATAATCCAACTGTACAAAACAATAATCACAAAATGGCGGCAGAGCGTATAAAAACGAGCGCGTCCACGATTCTGCATGGCATAATTAAATAACTGCAGGCTACACCAAAAATTGATTCGTTTTAGTAATTTTATTAGCTCCCCAAACGCAAAACTTCCACGAGGACCGTTCCTAGCGAGTGTGTAGCCCTTCTGTAGCCCCGCCCCTTTTCAGCGCTGCGCTCGTTGTCTTTTGACTTCCGGTCTGTATTTTCACAACGATCTTGCATAGATGAATGAACGGCTCTTTTAAAAAAGTTCCTGGTCGACATTTGTTAAGACATCTGCTTTACAATGCCTATGATAAACATTACAATGCTCATGATAACTTTCGTTAACTCTACAGTAAGTAAATCCACCAACTAATTACTCCTCGACAGCGATGACATAGAGATATACAGAGCGACCGCAGAAACGGAAGTTCAAAGACTTTTTCTAAAGATGGCGGCGTCCACGTTTCTCTGGTGCATAAGATCTATAGCGCTGCTCACTTCAGTTCCCGGATGAGCCTGTGTTTCTTTTCTTTTTTATGGATTTAAAAAAAAAATGTTTAAAGCTTTATTGTCAACAAGTAGCATGTACAATGTCATATCTCATATAACAGAAATAATTCACATGCCTCAGCAAGAAAAAAAAAAGAAAAAAAAAGATGAGGGTATAAACATCAGTTTACAAATAGATATACATTATACATATCACAATTCCATAGGATATTACATTGCGATTTAAATACAGAAAATGTACTTTACAGGTCAGCACCATTCATTATATTTTATATATTTAAAATATTATCAGCAATGAAGATCTCGAGCCTGTGTTTCTGTTCTCAGCGGCTGCTATCTAATACACCGCTGGATGGAGCGATTGACCAATCAGAATCAAGCATTCCACAGAGTCGTGTGATAATGGTGCAAGTCTAAAGATCGTTACAGTTGAACGCACAACACCACAATGTTGTAAATATGAGTGGGAAGCTCAGGATTTTCTGTAAGCCCTGATCTTTACGAGTGTGTGTCGGAATACCACAATACTTATTTATCAGTGATGTTATCAGGCTTTTCTATTTACAGCGCAGTAAGCTAATTGCCTGCACAGAATATGATGGCATTATAATATAACAATGTAATATGTAACGATAAAGTTTGCAGTGGCTTCATTAATTAATTAAAAACGTTAAAAAAACAAAGCACACCTAATGCACATTTCTTTGTTCTTCATTTTCTAGAACTAGAGTTTAAGAACCTTGCTGTATTTTTGTGTAATTAATGAAGAGAAAGTACACCACCATCTTAACGCCAACGAACGTGACTTGAACGCACATGCCGTCATAAACTCGACTTCCCACCTCGTACGTACGAACTTCCCAGGAGGACTTGAACGTACCATAACATACCACTGGATGGCGCTATTGACCAATCAGAATCAAGTATTCCACAGAGGCATACAGTAATTATAGACTGTAGGTAATAACGTGTTTATTCCCTGTTTTCCTCAGCGTACTTCTCCCTGAAGGTGATCTACGCGCGCCGCAAGCACTCGGTGTCTCCGCCCGCCACCACCGGCCCGCCCGAGTTTGAGCGGGTCTTCCGAGCCCAGTGAGTCCGAGGAACCGCACTTACACATATGATGTGAATGTTGAGAGGCTTTGTCTCATGTCTGTCATCATCTTGCTTTTCCAGAGCGAACTGTTCAGAGTATTTCCCCATTTTCATCTTCTCACTTTGGCTGGCTGGAGTTTTCTTCAGTCAAGGTGAGTCTCTCTCAACTGAAAGACCAAGCATTACCATCATCATCATCACCATCATCATCGTCAGATAGACTACTGCCAACTTTGTTCTCAAAGGAGAACCTATTCATTAATTATGTTTCCGTCACTGAATAAAAAAACTTAATTGCGACTTTTTATCTCACAATTCTTTTTTTCTTGTGTGATATAAACTCGCAATTCGGAATTTTTTCTAAAAATTGCGAGATATAAAGTCGCAATTCCGTGTTATAAAATAATTTTTTGCGTGATATAAACTCGGAAATTGTTATAAAGTCAGAATTTCTAGATATAAAATCGTAAATTGTTATAAAGTCAGAATTTCTAGATATAAAATCGTAAATTGTTATAAAGTCAGAATTTCGAGATATAAAATCGTAAATTGTTATAAAGTCAAAATTGCGAGATATAAAATCGCAAATTGTTATAAAGTCAGAATTGCGAGATATAAACTCTCAATAGTTTCTTATAAAGTCATATCTTGTGTGATATAAACTCGCAATTCTGACTTTTTTTCCAAAAATTGCGAGATATAAAGTCGCAATTCTGAGTAATAAAGTCATAATTGCGTGATATAAACTCGGAAATTGTTATAAAGTCAGAATTGTGAGATATAAACTCGCAATAGTGTGTTATAAAGTCAGAATTGCGTAATATAGTTATTCCAGGTTATAAAGTCAAAATTGCAAGTCAGAATGACATCTTTAAACTCGTAAATGTTATAAAAGTCTTTATATCTCACAGTTCTGAGAAAAGTCATAAACTAATAATTTAACCCTCTACAGCACACATTTTGATGGCACATGATAAAAATGATTCCACATCATTTCTTGGCTCATTTGGGAAATTTTTATTGATTTATTAATAATTCCGCCTCCCCTGACCCCCCACTCCAAAATATGTTTTTGTTGCCACAACAATAGTACATCATCATGGAGAAAATTAGCATCATACAATGCTCAGAGAGTAATACAAAAAAACAAATATTTTTCAAAAATGTTAAGCAATCATTAAAGGGGCCATGACATGAGAAACCAAATTTGCCTTGATCTTTTGGTATATAAGAGATCTATGTACTATTAAAACCTCCTGCAAGTTTCATAGCTTAAGACATCCTCCCCATTATAAACGAAGCATTTGTTTAATCAAGCTCTAAATACAGCTCGTTCTAGATCCTTTGAACTTAGTGACGTCACGGTGCGAAGTGACGTACCAGTCGTTTGCATATGAACGCCTCCAGCGCAGGACAACTACGCCTCATTTCGCATCATCGCATGCGTTGTCGTGCAGCGAGTGGGTCTGTTTACAAGATGACTGCGATGCCACGCAGATGTGCTGTTCCTGCTGTGGACAAACAACATGTTTAAATACGCTGCCGAACGATCCAGACGTCAGGGAAAGCAGTCAGATGTAGTTTATTTGCAGCATATGCAGCGCGCCAAAGCTTTATTTGAACGGTGAGTGATGTAGATGAGTGTGACAGGGCATGTTACTGACAGAACGAGCAGAGAGAGAGAGAGAGAGAGAGAGAGAGAGAGAGAGTCACAGCCGCGCGCAGGGGCGTGTCTACGTGGTGGCCAGGGGGGGCACCGGCCCCCCCTGAAATTCGATTGGCCACCCCAGGTGCCCCCCCTATAAGGTGTCTTGTGATTGGTTCAGTTATAGACTCTACTGAAGTTCGTGATTCAAAGAAGTGCAGCGCCAGAGAAACAACGGTCGTCGCGGACGAGGACTTTTACTTTATCAAGTGTGGGAAGTCAAGACACCAAACAAAGAGCTGGTAACCTTTATGTAGGCCTATGGTTTAATATGTATGGTTTTCTCAGATCAATGTTTTTACCCCGTCAGACTCTGCTCGCGTTGGTCGTGGTTGATTTCAATCCATGTTCAGTCAAAGTTTAATAAAACACAATAAAAGTAAAATACGCTGGGCGCTATCAAACAAAAAACACTGTCATGGTGATTTGCATAGACGTGCGGCGCGGGACTAGATTTGATGGCCGAGTGCGAGCGCGGGCGCGGGCGGTAGCTCTGTGCGGGCTGCGGGAGAATAAAACGATTCGCGGGACTCCCGCAAAATATAAATATCAATGAATAAAACACATAAAAACAAATACACTGTTATTCATCTGTTGCAGAAAAAGAACAACTAAACCAAAACAGAAACGATTTACAGGCCAGTTTCTTTTTATAACATCATGTTTGCAGCTTTGAGCGATGTAGCCAATCACAGACACATGTGTTGATTTCTTAAACACAATGGCCAATCAGAAGCATTTAACTCTGTGTTACTCAGCTTTTTTGTAAATTTATCTGAAAGAAATGTTGAATGAAACACTATGATGTTTTGGCCAAACATTTGAATTATTACAGTGGGGGGATTTTTTTATTTTAATTATTATTATTTGAAAGAGATTGTGAATAAAACTACTGTATATTGTAATGGCCAAACTAATTAAAAGAAAATAGTTGACATCGTTTCTGCTTCTGGGTTTTTAAAATTGCTCATTATTAAAATTGCTTTTATTTTATAAACTTGTTAGTTTTATGAAAACACTAAAAATAATAAACACTGGCTCTCAAACTTAATGGATATATACAGGGATGACAAATTTAATTAATCAAAAATGTGCTTTATTACTAAATTTGTTTACAAGTAACTTTATTCAAGTTAATAAAATAATAAAATCAATAGGATTTAAGTAATATACAGTAGAATTTAGCTTTTTTTTGGTCACTGGCGGCCACCCCATTTGGAGGCAGTGCCCCAGCATGGCCCCCCCACTGAAAATGCTCTGGACACGCCCCTGGCCGCGCGCGCCTTCAAACTGTATCAAACTGCTCTCTCTCTCTCTCTCTCTCCCTCTCTCTCTCCCTCCCTCCCTCCCTCGCACATATGAATCAAAATCAATTCAGAATTGACACGATGGTAAAAGATCGGAAGACTGAAGTTTCACGTGGTGGAGCATTGTGTAGTCTACATGTGATACAAAATGATTAACGTTAATAATTTATGCATAAGCAGCACTGACGTTAGCCAATCACAACAGTATAGGCATTAACTGAACTCTTAAAGGGGAAACACCCCCAAAACAGACTGTTTGAATCAGAGGTGAGAAACAGGGTGGGAAAAGGTCATACATCACTACATTTAAAAAAAAAAATTGCACAAAAAACTATAGTAATACTATAATTGCATCTAAGGGAACATAATAAAACAAAACAAAAAAAACATGTCATGACCCCTTTAAGTAAAACGGGAGAAACACATTGATATATTTGGTTTGTATCATGTAGTGTGTCATTTCATATCATGCACTTCATGTAATGAGATTTCACTCCTTGTGCGTTCTCTGAGGAGTATGTTACACTTTTTGCACATCACTTTGGGTGTTCCTTCACACCCAGTTTCTGAACATGCAAAATAAAAAAAACTTTAAAACCTGCCAAAAGGCTTCTTTACACCTTCATACACACTCTCACACACACACACACACATATTTTTTATGTACAGTTCATGTCATTTTAAATAAGATTACTAAAGCAAATAATCTTGCCTTCTTCTTACACCATGTGCTCCTGTGACCATGTGTCAAAAAAGGACATCGCACAAATGGTGCATGATAGTGACTCCCAAACCTTATTGGACTGTTCTGTGATACTTTTTCAAACATTCTAATTGTTTGCAATCATTTAAAAAAACATGTACGGAACATAAGCTTAAGAAAACTTTCCGCTGCCCTGTGTAGAGGGTTAAACTCGCATTTGCTAAAAACAAGTCAAAATTATACGTTTATATCTCGCAATTCTGAGGGATAAAAGGTTAGAATTATCTTTTAAATTGTTTTATCCCATGGGGGAAACAAGCTTCCATAATTAATCGTGATAAAATGTAGCTGTAATATTTTGTGGTATTAATAAGACTAGCTCAAGCAGTTTGCAAATACAGTTGTAATCGAAATTATTCAACCCCCATTGCAAATCAGATTTATTGGCACATTTACTGACAAAAGTAATTGAAATGGCTCAACACAACAAATGTTTCATGTGAAAGAGCTTCTGAAAAAGCAACCTAAGCTAGTTATGCTGGCATGTTTTTGTGGATTATTGTTGCATTCAACAGAAACACACCACCCTGAAAATGTCTTGATTTATTTACAGTAACAGAGAGCATCTAATGTTTCATTTGAAAGAGTGAAAATGCCTGGATCAGACTGGTCAGTTTTGACGGGTTTAGAGGGTTTTTTGGGAACTTGACGGATGTAAGTCTAGCAAACCCCTTTAGGCTGGTCTAGAAAGAGGAACTTTCCCTTGTGAGAAGTGTACAAATGTTTCCCTTGTGTACAAATAATACCTGCCTTGTTACTGTGGTTAACTATATTAAGTCTATCTAGATTAAACAGCTCTCACATCTAACTTTGACTTCCACCATAATCTAACGTCACACACCTCAGATTTGCATGTAAACAAAACAAACTTTGAAAATGTTTTATGCAAATGTTTTGTTGTGCTCATTAAAAACACCTCCGTTCAGATCTAAATGAATGCAACAGAACTTAAATAAGCTGGTGATCAATGTTAGGTTAAATCAAGCATCACAGTTACCATTACACTCTTAAAAATAAAGCTTCTTGATTGGCATCTATGGTTCCATGAAGAACATTTAAAGTCCCCCTGAGGCGAAAATACAGCTTTTAATGTTGTTTATATGTCTATGTGTTGTTTTTAATATGAATTTACACATGGTTTGTCTTAAAGCATAAGTCGACAGCATTGCTGAGTATTTTCTGCTTAAAACTGCAGTGAACCAAAGACAGTCTCAAAAACACGGTGTGAAATCGCTGGAGTTTCTGACGTCACAAACTACCTTGTAATCAAGCAGATCAACGTGTGATCGTCAACCAGTGGATCTCTGAGTGTGTGAGAGAAAATATGGGACCCAGCCTAGCACAGGTTACACAAGCATACAAGTACTAGGACTGGCGAGGGGTGCGGAGAAACTCTACAGGGTTCGCCGGGTGGGGAACTCGACTGGAGCAAGAAGCGCACGTATCCGCTCCATGTGGAGAGGAGGGGCGCAGCAAGCCGACACAAGAGCGGAACTTCTGTGTCACCGGCTGGTTGAAGCGAGCACACAGGAAGAAACCGGCTCAACTTAGGCTATAAAACCTAGCGAATGTGTTAGGTGTCGCCCAGCCCGCAGCTCTACAGATGTCCGTCAGCGAGGCGCCGTGTGCCAGCGCCCAAGAAGGAGCGACACTCCCAGTGGAGTGGGACTCAACCCGGGCGGGCAGGGGACAGCCTTCCCTTCTGCTGGCCTTCATAACAGACGAAGAGCTGATCTGAGGTCCTGAGGCTTTGCGTTCTGTCCACGTACAGACGCAGAGCGCGAAGGGGACAGAGAAAAGCCAGGGCTGGGTCTGCCTCCTCCGAGGGCAGCGCTTGTAGGTTCACTACCTGGTCCCGGAAGGGAGTGGTGGGAACCTTGGGCATGTATCTGGAGTCTCAGGATCACTTGAGTGTTAGCCGGGCCGAACTCCAGGCACGATTTGTCAACCAAAAATGCATGCAGGTCCCCTACCCTCTTGATGGAGGCCAATGCAACCAGGAGTACTGTCTTACAGGACAGAACTTTTAACTCCGCTGACTGCAAAGGCTCAAAGGGTGGTCTCTGAAGTGCCGAAAGGACCAAAGACAAATCCCAAGAGGGTATCGAGAGTGGGGATTTAATCTCCTCGCCCCCCTGAGGAACCTGACGATCAGGTCGTGCTTTCCCAGCGATTTACCCTCAACTGATTTGTGATGTGCGGCGATAGCGGCAACGTACACTTTAAGGGGGACAGCCTTCGCTCCAACCCATCTTGCAGGAAGGAAAGCACGGCTCTGAGCGGTTGAGCAGCCCCGGAAAATTAACCGCACCAAGCGACCTCAGATGCTTTTGTCTCCATTGGAGGAGATGGCGGGCGAGTTGTTATCGTCTAACTTCTTCTCGAACGTAACCTCCGTCTATAGTAATCCAGACAAGCTCTAATCAAGCAAGTTCGGTCGGTTCTCCTGGTGAGAACAACACCAATCAACAAACAGGTTCCACTTCAACGCATAGAGGCGCCTCGTAGAGGGGGCTCTAGCGGAAGTGATGGTGTCCACTACCGCCTGGGGTAGGTCCCCTAGAACGGGTGCCATCTCTGAGAGAGAAGGTCCTCTCTCAGAGGAATGGGCCAGGGAGGGGCTGTCGCGAGGAGCACTAGTTCGAAAAAGAGAGACTGTGCGAAAGAGAGAACATATTACTCCGGTACTGCAAACCCTACATTGGCTTCCGGTCAAATTTAGGATTGATTTTAAAGTTTTATTGTTTGTTCACAAGGCATTGTCAGGCCTTGCCCCCCAGTACATCAGCGATCTTATAGTCCCTACTCAGGTCCTCCGATCAACGACTTTTAAAGCTACACTGTGTGATTTTTACCCCCATCTAGCGGTGAAAAGGTATATGACCATCCAGTGAATATTAGTTTCTGTTCCTCTCAATTCCGATTTCGTTTTAACTCCTACGGTGGCCAATGTAGTCCAAGATTAACATGGCTTCCAGTTCGACCTCGTCCGTGTTCCTTCAAGTGATGATGTTATTTTAGAAAACTATTATAATTTGCAGTAATTTAATTTGTCAGGTAACATATAGGTTATGACATCTATGTAAAATGAATAATAGTTTTATGTTTTCGTTATTTTTTTACCATTTCATTGCTAACATCAGTTATCAGGTTCCCAGGTTAAAACGCGAAAGGCGAAGCTTGAATTAACGGGTATGTCCCTCTTTGCCTAATGTACTTTCAAGATGGAGGGGCAACATGGCGACCGACATTAGAACCCCTTACCCGTATGTATTTTCAATGGCATATTATACACTCACGAGAATACTTTATTACTTGAACGAAGGAAATATACATTAATGAGCACATATATTTTTGAAAGAACTAAGTGTTTTTAGCTAAGAATAAACTAAAAAAGTTACACAGTGTAGCTTTAGGTACCTCGTTGTAATTTAAAATCAAAAGGAGATTGTGCTTTCTCCGTGGTAGGTCCCAAACTTTGGAATAGTCTCCCATTCCATGTGAGGTCAGCTCCATCGATTACAACTTTTAAGTCTTATTTAAAACCGTATTTATTTTCTTTAGCCTTTGAATAAAGTCTGTTTTGTTGTATGACTTTCATGTTATTATTCTGTAAAGCACTTTGGGGCAACGTCTGTTGTTTAAAAAATGTGTTATATAAATAAAGTTGCTTGCTTGCTAGTTCAGGGAACCAGGTCCGGTTGGGCCAATATGGCGCAACGAGCAAGACCTGCTCCTCGTCCTCCCTGACTTTGCACAGTGTCTGTGCAAGAAGGCTCACTGGGGGAAACGCATACTTGCGTAAGGCCTTGGGCCAGCTGTGTGCCAGTGTGTCCGTGCCGAGGGTCTCCTCGGTTAGGGAGTAAAACAACTGGCAGTGTGACCTGTCCAGGGTGGCAAACAGATCTACCTGTGCGGTCCTGAAGCACTTCAAAATCAGCTGGTACACCTGGGGATGAAGTCTCCATTCTCCCGGAAGTACCTGCTGCTGTGAGAGCTCATCGAATGCACGGTTGAGCAGCCCCGGAAAATGAACCGCACCAAGCAACCTCAGATGCTTTTGTCTCCATTGGAGGAGATGGCGGGCGAGTTGTTATCGTCTAACTTCTTCTCGGGCGTGACCGTCTATAGTAATCCAGACTAGCAGCACAAATGTGTCTAAACGTCGTATTCTGACCCCAATATAGGATCGCAAAGCCAGGAGAAACATTTGAAGAAAGACGATGTAGTCCGCCATTGTAATTGTTATGCTTGAAGTTGGCGAAAGCTAAGACGTATGGCGACGTACACAGTGACGTAGCGACGGCGTTCGCTGGGCTCTCTAGTCCGTGGAAAAACAAACAGGTTCTGAGAAGGTTTGCAAGTTGAACCAGTTCCAGTTCCGAACCAGTTCTTTTTTTGGTGGAAAAGGGGTATGAAAGATTCTTTGAGGAACCAAAAATGGTTCTACTGTTTGATGTGAACAAACCCATCATGTGAAACATGATGATTCTCTCTCTCTCTCTCTCTCTCTCTCTCTCTCTCTAGCATTGGCAGCGCTCTTCGGGATCCTGTACCTGTATGGCCGGTATCTGTACTTCCACGGCTATGTGGAGTCGGCTCAGGGCAGGTAAGGGCTGTGTGTGGTCAGTGATGTTGGTGTGTGTGGTCAGTGATGTTGGTGTGTGTGGTCAGTGATGTTGGTGTGTGTGGTCAGTGATGTTGGTGTGTGTGGTCAGTGATGTTGGTGTGTGTGGTCAGTGATGTTGGTGTGTGTGGTCAGTGATGTTGGTGTGTGTTGTCAGTAATGTTGGTGTGTGTGGTCAGTAACGTCAATGTTGGTGTGTGTGTGGTCAGTAATGTTGGTGTTGGTGTGTGTGGTCAGTAATGTTGATGTGTGTGGTCAGTGATGTTGGTGGTCAGTGATGTTGGTGTGTGTTGTCAGTAATGTTGATGTTGGTGTGTGTGGTCAGTAATGTTGGTGTGTGTGGTCAGTAATGTTGATGTTGGTGTGTGTGGTCAGTGATGTTGGTGTGTGTGGTCAGTGATGTGGGTGTGTGTGGTCAGTGATGTTGGTATGTGTTGTCAGTAATGTTGGTGTGTGTTGTCAGTAATGTTGGTGTGTGTGGTCAGTAACGTCGATGTTGGTGTGTGGTCAGTAATGTTGATGTTGGTGTGTGTGTGGTCAGTGATGTTGGTGTGTGTGGTCAGTAACGTTGGTGTGTGTGGTCAGTAATGTTGGTGTGTGTGGTCAGTAACATTGATGTTGTTGGTGTGTGTGGTCAGTGATGTTGGTGTGTGTGGTCAGTAATGTTGATGTGTGTGGTCAGTAATGTTGGTGTGTGTGTGGTCAGTAACGTTGATGTTGTTGGTGTGTGTGTGGTCAGTGATGTTGGTGTGTGTGGTCAGTAACGTTGGTGTGTGTGGTCAGTAATGTTGGTGTGTGTGGTCAGTAATGTTGATGTGTGTGGTCAGTAATGTTGGTGTGTGTGTGGTCAGTAACGTTGATGTTGTTGTTGGTGTGTGTGTGGTCAGTGATGTTGGTGTGTGTGGTCAGTAACGTTGGTGTGTGTGGTCAGTAATGTTGGTGTGTGTGGTCAGTAATGTTGGTGTGTGTGGTCAGTAACGTTGGTGTGTGTGGTCAGTAATGTTGGTGTGTGTGTGGTCAGTAATGTCGATGTTGGTGTGTGTGGTCAGTAATGTTGGTGTGTGTGGTCAGTAACGTTGGTGTGTGTGGTCAGTAATGTTGGTGTGTGTGTGTGGTCAGTGATGTTGGTGTGTGTGGTCAGTAATGTTGGTGTGTGTGGTCAGTAATGTTGGTGTGTGTGGTCGGTAACGTTGGTGTGTGTGGTCAGTAACGTCGATGTTGGTGTGTGTGGTCAGTAACGTTGGTGTGTGTGGTCAGTAATGTTGGTGTGTGTGGTCAGTAACGTTGGTGTGTGTGGTCAGTAATACTGGTGTGTGTGGCCAGTAACGTTGATGTTGATGGTGTGTGTGGTCAGTGATGTTGGTGTGTGTGGTCAGTAATGTTGATGTTGGTGTGTGTGGTCAGTAATGTTGATGTGTGTGGTCAGTAACGTTAATGTTGTTGTGTGTGGTCAATGATCTTGGTGTGTGTGGTCAGTAATGTTGGTGTGTGTGGCCTGTAACATTGATGTTGTTGGTGTGTGTGGTCAGTAATGTTGGTGTGTGTGGTCAGTAATGTTGGTGTGTGTGGTCAGTGATGTTGGTGTGTGTGGTCAGTGATGTTGGTGTGTGTGGTCAGTAATGTGTGTGTGTATGGTCAGTAACGTTGGTGTGTGTGGTCAGTGATGTTGGTGTGTGTGGTCAGTAATGTTGGTGTGTGTGGTCAGTAATGTTGGTGTGTGTGGTCAGTGATGTTGGTGTGTGTGGTCAGTAATGTTAGTGTGTGTGGTCAGTAATGTTGGTGTGTGTGATCAGTGATGTTGGTGTGTGTGGTCAGTGATGTTGGTTTGTGTGGTCAGTAACGTTGGTGTGTGTGGTCAGTGACGTTGGTGTGTGTGGTCAGTGATGTTGGTGTGTGTGCGCTCGCTCATTTGTCTCTGTCCTCTGTTAGACTAGAGCCGCTGTACTTCAGTGCTAAGATGCAGTGGGCTCTGATCGTTCAGTCCGGGCTGTGTGTGTGTGTGTGTGTGTGTGTGTGTGTGTGTGTGTGTGTGTGTGTGTGTGTGTGTGCGCTCACCTGTCTCTGTCCTCTGTTAGACTGGAGCCGCTGTACTTCAGTGCTAAGATGCAGTGGGCTCTGATCGTTCAGTCCGGGCTGGGTGTGTGTGTGTGTGTGTGTGTGTGTGTGTGTGTGTGTGTGTGTGTGCGCTCACCTGTCTCTGTCCTCTGTTAGACTGGAGCCGCTGTACTTCAGTGCTAAGATGCAGTGGGCTCTGATCGCTCAGTCCGGGCTGGGTGTCGTCTGCTCCCTCACACACTCCTATCTGGGCCTGGACCTGCTGCGCTCCTTCACTCATCTACTGGGCCTGGCTGAACACACATGAACAACCAGCAGCAATAAAAAAAATAAAAAATAAAAATTTATATATCAAATAAAGGATGTTATTTAGTGTTGTTTTTTTTAATGTCCAATAGTATACATCTCACATGAGAATTGTCTTGTTTTTGTATCCTAAATACAATTAAATATTTATTTTGTATAATTTTTCACAAATTACAACTTGACCAGAAATGATGACACACAATAAAAACATTCTGTTTCCAAGTGATATTTGGGAATATTTTGTATGTTTTCTTCATACATCCCTTCTCATATTTACTCTCAAGCTTTTCACTGACAATGTTGTCTAACAAGATAAACGAGTATTAACTTAAATTAAGTTTTATGTAACAAAGTTCGGGAGGAGCATGTTCAGGTAATCATCCAATCAGCACAAGAAGAAGCCAGTATAAATAAAGCCTTCCCTTACCTCCTGTCTCATGATTACTTCCTCAGCATCCCACCACCACCCCTTCACCCCACATTCGGCTGGGCCCGCTCTTAGATACCTACGATCTCTAAGGTTAGGGGGAGTACTCTGGGGTCGGGCCGAATTCTGAGCTCGGAGCCCTCCCCCGGACAGCAAGCCAAATACGCATTATAATATTACATCAGATTTCATTAACATGTAAACTCGTGAAATACATTTAATAGGGCAATAGATGGATGGATGAATGGCTAGGTAGATAGATAGATAGGTAGATAGATAGATTAAGTGAATTGATATCAGGTCTGTAACATCATTAGCTATGAAAGGGATGTCTTAAAGAGGCAGAGTCTCTCAGAAGTAAAGATGGGCAGAGGCTCTCCAATCTGTGAAAGAGTGCGTAAAAAGATTCTGGAATACTTTAAAAACAATGTTACTCAACGTCAAATTGCAAAGGCTTTGCAAATCTCATCATCTACAGGGAATAACATCATCAAAAGATTCAGAAACTGGAGAAATCTCTGTGTAAGGGACGAGGCCGAAGACCTTCATTGGATGCCCGTGGTCCTCGGCCCTCAGACGACACTGCATCACTCATCGGCATCACTGTGTCAATGACATTACAGGAACACTTCCAGAACCACTGTCGGTGAACACACTCCGCCGTGCCATCTGCAGACACCAACTACAGCTCTATCATGCCAAAGGAAGCCCTATATGAACATGGTCCAGGAGCGCCGTCGTGTCCTGTGGGCCAGGGCTAATTTAAAAGGGACTATTTCAAAGTGGAACAGTGTTCTATGGTCAGACGAGTCCAAATTTGACTTTCTTGTTGGAAATCACGGACGCCGTGGCAAAAGAGGAGCGAGACCTTCCATCGTGGTGTCAGCGTTCAGTTCAAAAGCCGGCGTCTCTGTCAGGACCAAGCGGCAACATCCTAATCTGAGAAATGAAGCCTACCCGGAAGTGCGAAAAACTGCAATACATCTAAACTCCTCTAGGGGCCGGTCCCAGAAGGAGCAGATTCCCTCTTGGCTCTCAACGAAGGCGGTCGCATTTTCTCTCCCTCTCCCTCTCCCTCCCCTTACCTCTCCTGCTTTGCTTCTCTCGTCTCGTCTAGTCTACTGTACTTTGAGAGACTCTCTCCGCACTGCTCTCCAAACTAAAAAATTATGGATTTGATCAACTGGTCTCTCAACGCAATTGACACCATCTTCTCGACGAGAAGCTTGGGTTCGGGGGAACCTGACTGCCCTGCCGGGACGTTCGCAGCTGGCTACACGATGGACGCGTGGGAGAGGTGGCGGGTCGTGTGTCTAGCGGCTCTTTCCGTGGAGGACATTGAAGATATCTACCTATTCGGAACCATGATAACAGGTTTTCTGCTGATTGGATCAGGCATTGCCCTGATTTATCGAGGAATTAAGGAGACGGTGACAGCTGTCCAAAGCCCCACAAGGCTGCCCGTCATGATTGAAGCGGTGGGCAGAGCTGTCAGCATTCAGACTGGGACTATGAGCCAGAATATGGATAACATCTTGGAGAAGCTCTCAGCTCTGCAAAGGCAAATGGATCGTTTCAGAGACCAAAATGGACCAGGAGAATAGTCTGTGTAAATTGCAGCTACTCGCCTCAAGACCAAACAATCCCAATCTTATCTGTTTCGGCACCCCCAACCAGCACTGGCCTTGGCCAAGGCCGCTGTTGGAACAACAACTCTCCCAGAGAAGCAATGTAGTGAGCCGCTCTTGCGTTCCTTCCCCGACTCCCCAGACACCTGGGATTGTTGACTTTGTATGGACCTGATCAAGGTTGTCTCCATGGCAACTTGCTGTGTATCGCTATGACAATCTGCGGACTGAGGCATCTAGATTAGGGTGCTGGCTGAGCGACTCTCTCAAGGCCTACACACACATGAACTTACATATACACATATATGCATCCCCTTCACACCCCATCCCACGCCTTCGCCGCTTCGTACCCACAGTCTGGCAGGCGGGTCTGTGACCAGCGCCGAGAATGGCTGCAGGACCGGATGCTGCTTGCCTGGGCTGGACTAATTCCAATCCCCCCACCCCACACGTGTTGCAATGTCTTGTTCATGTATATTGTATTGTTTATGTGCTAATGTTGCTGAGGTGTTTTTTTCCTGTTCCCAGACTGTACTCCTTACAGGAGCATAGTCTGGGGGTCGCTTTTTTCTCCTCACCTCTCCTCATGTCATGCTGTATTTTTCCCAAGATTGGCGCTGATTATAGCAGCCATGGTAGCATCTTGTTACCGAAGCACATTCCTTGTGTGTGAAAGCACTACTTGGCAATAAAGTGATTCTGATTCTGATTCTGATTCTGATGTCCATAGACCCCCATGTTAAAATGTCAGTTTTCACAGCATAAATTCATGTTTTTACAGGTTGGTCCCATGGACTTTTATTGTATTTTTCGATAGGTTCCGAGTGCCTGACGACTGTGAGGGGGTGAATTTTTTTCTAACTCGTTAGTTTAGATCGTATTTAGATATAAAATATATGACAAATAAGGGCGTGGTTAACTTTGATTGACAGCTTGATTGACAGCTGATAACGGGCTGCGCCGAGTTGAATTCCTGAAATGTGACGTCTCGGCCATGATCTGACACAACACATCAGACCAGCTCTGGATCCTTCCTGAACATTTGGATTGAAATATTTCCAAGATGGTGCCGCCCACACCCCCCATAAACGGCATCAAAACCGTTCTTCAGAAAGTCTATGGGTGACGTCACAGACGCTTTGTCCATTATTTTTTCAGTCTATGGTCAGGACGGGCCGGACCCCTCCTGGATCAGAGCCAGGACAGAGGATTGTTAGAACAGAACCTGAGACACGGAGATGGGTGAAACAACACTTCAAGAGGACATTACATCTCATAGTAGCACATCTCTACATTAGCATGGCCTCCCAGTATAGAACTGGAAGTACATTTCCAACACAATTGTTATAGATTATATTCCACCCATCTCCTAGCCATGAACACTGAACACACACTCTTCCATCACTACACCCTCATATCATCATCACCTGGAAAAGATCAAGTCTATCCAAACTGAACACTGAACACACACTCTTCCATCACTACACCCTCATATCATCATCACCTGGAAAAGATCAAGTCTATCCAGACTGAACACTGAACACACACTCTTCCATCACTACACCCTCATATCATCATCACCTGGAAAAGATCAAGTCTATCCAAACTGAACACTGAACACACACTCTTCCATCACTACACCCTCATATCATCATCACCTGGAAAAGATCAAGTCTATCCAGACTGAACACTGAACACACACTCCTCCATCACTACACCCTCATATCATCATCACCTGGAAAAGATCAAGTCTTTCCAGACTGAACACTGAACACACACTATTCCATCACTACACCCTCATATCATCATCACCTGGAAAAGATCAAGTCTATCCAGACTGAACACTGAGCACACACTCCTCCATCACTACACTCTCACAGCATCATCACCTGGAAAAGATCAAGTCTATCCAGACTGAACACTGAACACTGAACACACACTCCTCCATCACTACACCCTCATATCATCATCACCTGGAAAAGATCAAGTCTATCCAGACTGAACACTGAACACACACTCCTCCATCACTACACCCTCATATCATCATCACCTGAAAAAGATCAAGTCTATCCACAGTGAAC
This sequence comes from Semotilus atromaculatus, assembly GCA_031834385.1. NCBI lineage: Eukaryota > Metazoa > Chordata > Actinopteri > Cypriniformes > Leuciscidae > Semotilus > Semotilus atromaculatus. The sequence continues at coordinate 33,677,384 of JAULUF010000052.1, read as the reverse complement.
ACACACTCCTCCATCACTACACCCTCATATCATCATCACCTGGAAAAAATCAAGTCTATCCAGACTGAACACTGAACACACACTCCTCCATCACTACACCCTCATATCATCATCATCTGGAAAAGATCAAGTCTATCCAGACTGAACACTGAACACACACTCCTCCATCACTACACCCTCATATCATCATCACCTGGAAAAGATCAAGTCTATCCAGACTGAACACTGAACACACACTCCTCCATCACTACACCCTCATATCATCATCACCTGGAAAAGATCAAGTCTATCCAGACTGAACACTGAACACACACTCCTCCATCACTACACCCTCATATCATCATCACCTGGAAAAGATCAAGTCTATCCACAGTGAACACACACTCCTCCATCACTACACCCTCATATCATCATCACCTGGAAAAGATCAAGTCTATCCAGACTGAACACTGAACACACACTCCTCCATCACTACACCCTCATATCATCATCATCTGGAAAAGATCAAGTCTATCCAGACTGAACACTGAACACACACTCCTCCATCACTACACCCTCATATCATCATCACCTGGAAAAGATCAAGTCTATCCACACTGAACACACACTCCTCCATCACTACACCCTCATATCATAATCATCTGGAAAAGATCAAGTCTATCCAGGCTGAACACTGAACACACACTCTTCCATCACTACACCCTCATATCATCATCACCTGGAAAAGATCAAGTCTATCCAGACTGAACACTGAACACACACTCTTCCATCACTACACCCTCATATCATCATCACCTGGAAAAGATCAAGTCTATCCAGGCTGAACACTGAACACACACTCCTCCATCACTACACCCTCATATCATCATCATCTGGAAAAGATCAAGTCTATCCAGACTGAACACTGAACACACACTCCTCCATCACTACACCCTCATATCATCATCACCTGGAAAAGATCAAGTCTATCCAGACTGAACACTGAACACACACTCCTCCATCACTACACCCTCATATCATCATCACCTGGAAAAGATCAAGTCTATCCACAGTGAACACACACTCCTCCATCACTACACCCTCATATCATCATCACCTGGAAAAAATCAAGTCTATCCAGACTGAACACTGAACACACACTCCTCCATCACTACACCCTCACAGCATCATCACCTGGAAAAGATCAAGTCTATCCAGACTGAACACTGAACACACACTCCTCCATCACTACACCCTCATATCATCATCACCTGGAAAAGATCAAGTCTATCCAGACTGAACACACACTCCTCCATCACTACACCCTCATATCATCATCACCTGGAAAAGATCAAGTCTATCCACAGTGAACACACACTCCTCCATCACTACACCCTCATATCATCATCACCTGGAAAAAATCAAGTCTATCCAGACTGAACACTGAACACACACTCCTCCATCACTACACCCTCATATCATCATCATCTGGAAAAGATCAAGTCTATCCAGGCTGAACACTGAACACACACTCCTCCATCACTACACCCTCATATCATCATCATCTGGAAAAGATCAAGTCTATCCAGGCTGAACACTGAACACACACTCTTCCATCACTACACCCAGTAGCGGAGTGGCAATCGGGAGAGTCGGGACTTTTCCCGGTGGGCCGGTATTGTTTTGAGGCCGTAAGGGCCGGTCTGATAATAGTTATACTATAGTGAAGTGATATTATTTTATTAGCAATACCATCTGGCGGCCTGATGTGCAGCCGCTTCCGCTGGTCAAACTGTCACTGTGCAGCCTCTCTGTCTCTGCTCAACACTGTGCTCAACCCGTTCGGCAGGTCCAACCATGTCTAGGATTTTCAAAAACATAGGGGGACCAGAGCGCGGCCCCTCCCCAAATGGTATAGCCTGTCGGGCCGGCCTTTGATGTAAAAAGCCACCGAACACCTCTTTTTCCTCGTCATGTTTTGGAAGTTTAACGGACGGTCGGTGTGAGTTCTATGTAGGGATGTGCACGGATATTCGATCTGTAATTATTATTTGAAAAATAAAATACTATTCGAATTTTACTACGTTGCTTTTCTTGCCGTTAATGCAGTGAACCCATGATAAATCCAAAAGCACTAACTCGCAGTTATAATTAAATGCACTGGGTGGCGCCGGCGCGTTTAACAAGTGGTATTTGATAACATAATGTCGCCGTCTGCCTCGCAAAGTTTGGAATTATTGAAATGAAAATGATATTACAAAATGGAAGTACACCACAATGAGAAATCCCATGAAATCCAAACTAAGGAAAGACAGCTGTCCATGATCACTGCACTGCTTTAACAACTTACAGGTAAGCGCAGCTGTAGCGCGGGTGATCAGATATATGATATCTTCTGATAGCAAAATGATTTTGAGACATAACGTTACTTCCTTTAAGTTTCGTTGAGGCCGGGAGACATTAGAAGTTTAAACCACCTCATATGAGGGTTTGCAATTCATCTTGCTGCGCAGTGAACGGGGCTTTGAGAGCGCGTTGTGAGGGCGCGAGTGCCAGATCCCGTGTTGCCAGATCCACTAATGGAAAGGTTTTAATTTTCACACTGAATATGGCTTAGAGCTTTTTATTTTGAACTCTCAGAGTGCACCAAATTGATGAATTTAACATTAAAAAGCACAAAATTTTCTTACGGGGGAGCATGCCCCCCAACCCCCCTAGAGGGACAGTGGTCCACTTACAGCTTTACCAAAAAATTATGTGAGAAACACTGGTATTGCTTTTCACAAACATCTACATGTCTGTCTATTTTTTCATTTTAGGCTATATGGAGTGTATATTGCATTTGTGGATGTTATTATAGCACAATTCTTTACACATCACCCCGGACCTCACTAATTTTCAAACCCTGGTTACGGCCTTGAGCTATGTGTATATTGCCTAATTGTAAGCTTGATCAAAAATGGTGAAAAAAACTCGATTTCGGTTTCGATTCGATTTTTATGAGCCCAAATATTCAAATACAATATTGTAAAAAAAATGCTCATCCCTAGTTCTATATTTTTTTAGCAAATTTTGGCCGAGGGCCGGTGGTCTACGAAATTTCCCGGTAGATTTTTTGGTCCCACTCCGCCCCTGACTACACCCTCATATCATCATCACCTGGAAAAGATCAAGTCTATCCAGGCTGAACACTGAACACACACTCCTCCATCACTACACCCTCACAGCATCATCACCTGGAAAAGATCACTATTGGATACATCTTTACAGATGCTATCTAACTCAGTCACTGACTGTAGTGCATGACTGTAGCTTTCAGCCAGGAGGAGATGTCATCAGGTGGCATCCAACTTTCACGGGGTGTTTCAACCCTGAACCACAACACCCTCCAGTTGGCAGGTCGGCAGTGGTGGCCAGTCACTGCCCACCTCCTCCTGGCCCCCAGCTCAAATCCTCCCTCCTATTCCAAAGCCAGCAAGACGCTCTTTCTGCTGCCTCACCCAACCTACTGACAGCTACCTTCCTCTCCCTTCCTGCTATACCCAAAGCTGTGAGTGTCTTCCACACAGACTGCGCCGGGAAACCCCTACACCCGACCTCAACCGGGAATAGCCAGGTCTGCCACCCTTTGGCCCTGCACTGCTCAACGAGGTCCTGATACTTGGTGGCTTTCCGCTCATATGCCTCCTCGCACCCGTCTTCCCACAGGACCGTCAGTTCAATCAAGATTATCTTCCTTGCCTCCTCGGACAATAGGACCATGTCCGGCCTCAGCAATGTCTGCACAACCTGGGGGAAGACTAGTTTCCTTCCCAGGTCCACCCTCATCTCCCAGGATTGTGCTGCTTGCAAGAGGCTCTTTTTCCTCCTCTTGGGGGCTGGTGGTTTCTCCCCTTCTCTGATGAACTGAATGAATGTTGCCGGCCTTGTACTGGTCTGCCGCTTTTTCTGCCTCTCCCGCTCCAAGATGTCAGCCAGTTCACCGAGAACTCTATCATGGCGCCACCTGTATCTTCCTTGGCTAAGAGCTGTTTTGCATCCTGCCAGTATGTGCGCCATTGTTCCCCTCCCTCCACATAGCCTACACAATGGGTCCTCCCTCATTCCCCACCTGTGGAGGTTTGTTGGTGATGGAAGGGTGTCGTACACTGAACGGAGCAGGAAGGAGATGCGAAAGGGCTCCAGTCTCCAGATCTCAGACCACGTGATCTTTCGCTTCGGCAGGTCCCACTTTGTCCAGGCACCTTGTGCTCCAAGTTCGACGGCCCTAGACCTACGCCTTTCTTCCTCCAGGTGTCGGACCTCGGCTTGAATCATGTCCCTCCTCTGCCTTGTGTCTGCTTTACCCCACTGCTGGAAGTGGGTGGACCCGAGTCAAGTCTATCCAGACTGAACACTGAACACACACTCCTCCATCACTACACCCTCATATCATCATCACCTGGAAAAGATCAAGTCTATCCACACTGAACACACACTCCTCCATCACTACACCCTCATATCATCATCACCTGGAAAAGATCAAGTCTATCCAGGCTGAACACTGAACACACACTCCTCCATCACTACACCCTCACAGCATCATGACCTGGAAAATATCAAGTCTATCCAGACTGAACACTGAACACACACTCCTCCATCACTACACCCTCATATCATCATCACCTGGAAAAGATCAAGTCTATCCAGACTGAACACTGAACACACACTCCTCCATCACTACACCCTCATAGCATCATCACCTGGAAAAGATCAAGTCTATCCAGACTGAACACTGAACACACACACTCTTCCATCACTACACCCTCATATCATCATCACCTGGAAAAGATCAAGTTTATCCAGGCTGAACACTGAACACACACTCCTCCATCACTACACCCTCATATCATCATCACCTGGAAAAGATCAAGTCTATCCAGACTGAACACTGAACACACACTCCTCCATCACTACACCCTCACAGCATCATCACCTGGAAAAGATCAAGTCTATCCAGACTGAACACTGAACACACACTCCTCCATCACTACACCCTCATATCATCATCACCTGGAAAAGATCAAGGGTGTATTCACACCTGCCTTGTTTGGTTCGATTGAATCGAACTCTAGTTCGTTTCCCCCCTTGGTGCGGACCTTTTGGGCAGGTGTGAAAACAGCAATCGAACTCGGGTGCGGACCAAACAACCGAACCGAGACCCAGCTGAAGAGGTGGTCTTGGTACGGTTCCAAACGAACTCTGGTACGGTTCGTTTACGGTGTAAACATGAACCGACCCAATTGCAAGAAATCACTGCGCCTTTGAGTTAACAGGCTTCCGTAGTCGGAGTTGCGTTATGGGAAAGTGAGCTGTTGTAGCCTACTACATTTGATCAAATGAGTCGTGGTTTGACCTGGAGCTTCGAAGAGACGAGCTGCCTTATCAGACATCCCAAGTCTCCCGGAAGTTCCGGGAATCTCCCGCATATTGATAGCGTCTCCCAGAAGCCCGCAAAGTAGTTCAAATCTCCCGGATTCTGGAGCGCGTAGGCCTATGCGAGTACAACATTACAACATCGTATAGATGACATTGTATCATATAATACTCATTAGTTTCTTCATATTGCGTTTGTACAGAATAACACAAAATTAGTAAAAGAACAAATATTGCAGTACGAAATATCTCCATGCTGAGCCTTTTTTGCACTTCCTGATTTCCCTACTTGAGAATCCTTGTCCAATGAATGGACGACCTTAGCACACCTGTGGTTTTGTTTACAAATTTTGGTTCACTTGCAAAAAGAGCAGTGTGAAAGTGAACCGTACCAAAAAAAACAAAAAAAACATTTTATTTGGTCCGGACCAAAGCAAGTGACCTATCGGACTTTCCTGGTGTGAATACACCCCAAGTCTATCCAGACTAAAGATCTACTGTGCATCTTCACACTAACAGATCCAGATAGCTTCACACACACACAGGATGGGAAAGATGATCCCTCGACAGCATACGCTATTCACAACACTCTGCCAACTCATGGGAAAACACTGTAATATACACATGAATGGCTACACACACACACAGACACATACCTACACACACACACACACAACTGTTGCAAGGAATGAATAATCTCCATTCTAATATGAAGAATCACTGTTTGTTCAGGAATCTTCCAATGCAAGCGCCTATGCAGATATAAGGAGTGACTTGGAACATGCTTAATCGTACAAGAATGGAGATTGTTCATTCCTTGGAACAGGTGTGTGTGTGTGTGTGTGTGTGTGAGAGAGAGAGAGAGAGAGGGAGTGTGTGGGTGTGTGTGTGAGTGAGTGAGAGAGAGAGAGAGAGAGAGGGAGTGTGTGTGTGTGTGTGTGTGTGTGTGTGTATGTGTGTGTGTGTGTGTGTGTGTGTGTGTGTGTGTGTGTGTGTGTGTGTGTGAGTGAGCGAGAGAGGGAGTGTGTGGGTGTTGGCTAAGTCACAGTCTATTCTTTTTAACTCTTTAATGAAAATAATAACAAAGTCAGTTAGAATAAAGTCAAATGTTTACAATTTCCATATATCAGATATATCTCTTCAACCAGTTTTTCCAGTCTTACAGTAGGGGTTCTCAAGTCTCACACATTGGCCGTGAGACACACGCAATTCAACCAGTTCACACGCTCACACGCCACACTGTGTATTTCTCACGCTGAAAAGGCAATGCCAACCAAGTTGTCCTGCAAGCTTTATATTCACTCACCTAAAGGATTATTAGGAACACCATACTAAAACTGTGTTTGACCCCCTTTCACCTTCAGAACTGCCTTAATTCTACGTGGCATTGATTCAACAAGGTGCTGAAAGCATTCTTTAGAAATGTTGGCCCATATTGATAGGATAGCATCTTGCAGTTGATGGAGATTTGTGGGATGCACATCCAGGGCACGAAGCTCCCGTTCCACCACATCCCAAAGATGCTCTATTGGGTTGAGATCTGGTGACTGTGGGGGCCATTTTAGTACAGTGAACTCATTGGCATGTTCAAGAAACCAATTTGAAATGATTCGAGCTTTGTGACATGGTGCATTATCCTGCTGGAAGTAGCCATCAGAGTATGGGTACATGGTGGCCATAAAGGGATGGACATGGTCAGAAACAATGCTCAGGTAGACCGTGGCATTTAAACGATGCCCAATTGGCACTAAGGGGCCTAAAGTGTGCCAAGAAAACATCCCCCACACCATTACACCACCACCAACAGCCTGCACAGTGGTAACAAGGCATGATGGATCCAGGTTCTCATTCTGTTTACGCCAAATTCTGACTCTACCATCTGAATGTCTCAACAGAAATCGAGACTCATCAGACCAAGCAACATTTTTCCAGTCTTCAACTGTCCAATTTCGGTGAGCTCTTGCAAATTGTAGCCTCTTTTTCCTATTTGTAGTGGAGATGAGTGGTACCCGGTGGGGTCTTCTGCTGTAGTAGCCCATCCGCCTCAAGGTTGTGCGTGTTGTGGCTTCACAAATGCTTTGCTGCATACCTCGGTTGTAACGAGTGGTTATTTCAGTCAAAGTTGCTCTTCTATCAGCTTGAATCAGTCGGCCCATTCTCCTCTGACCTCTAGCATCAACAAGGCATTTTCGCCCACAGGACTGCCGCATACTGGATGTTTTTCCCTTTTCACACCATTCTTTGTAAACCCTAGAAATGGTTGTGCGTGAAAATCCCAGTAACTGAGCAGATTGTGAAATGTCTGGCACCAACAACCATGGCACGCTCAAAATTGCTTAAATCACATTTCTTTCCCATTCTGACATTCAGTTTAGAGTTCAGGAGATTGTCTTGACCAGGACCACACCCCTAAATGCATTGAAGCAATGTGATTGGTTGGTTAGATAATTGCATTAATGAGAAATTGAACAGGTGTTCCTAATAATCCTTTAGGTGAGTGTATAACGTTGTATACGAGGCGCAGGCACACAGATTGAAGTTTCCTCGTTAGGCAACAACATAGATTCGCGAACACACGGAAGTTGACAGAACATTCTCAGCCACCGTACGTTCGTTACTAATAACCAACAACATCGCGCGAACACACGTCGTGATGGAGAAGGTAAGTTGGAAGAAAGCTTGTCTAACATTTTTAGGCTAGAACATTTAATATATAGCCCATCATATACATTATTATTGATGCAGTCAAAAACTCTACAACTACTCTTCAACCAGGCCAGAAGCGTTGGCTCAGCTTGGCTAACTTACGTTATCTGAAACTAAGGGAGATGTTAGTGGGTATGGGAAGGAAGGAATGTATTTCTTCATTTTATTTTAAATTATATATTAGACTGTATTAATAGTCTTTCTAGTTACATTAAGGCTACATGTATTAAAGCAGAGTGCTCTGGGTAATATTTTATATCCTGTCAAAACATACATTAATCGTTGCCATTGCATTTGTATTTTTGTAATTTTTGTATATTTGTCATTTTGAAATATAACATTAAACAGTATATTTGATGTGATGAATTGCTCTCTCATTTATCAGATTTACTAATTGTTATAATTTCAATTTGTGCTGGTTAATAATGAACAATGGGTAATTGGGGGCGGGGCTCCATTAGGGCTCCTCCCCTAACCGCATGTGTTTCACTCCAAGCTTTTGATAAAACTTGAGAACCCTAGGGTGCATAAGTTCATACGGTATGGGCAGCTTGCATCTTTTGGAAGGCACTATGAATGCTGAAAGGTATATAAAGGTTTTAGAGCAACATGTGCTCCCCTCCAGACGGCCTGAAATAATCTATTTCAGGGAAGGCCTTGTGTATTTCAGCAGGACGATACACAACCACATAGTGCAGCTTTTACAACAGCATGGCTACGCCGTAGAAGAGTCTGGTGCTGAACTGGCCTGATCTTTCACCTATAGGGAACATTTGCAACTACTCGTGACTCACGTAATACGCAATTACGTTGAAAAGGTCACGCGTCGGCGGAAGTACCGAGTCAGTGTTTACGAATGTGAGGAAGGAGGACCATATACACATATTCAAATGTCTTTGTGTCAGTTTATCATTTAAATGCCCATTTCGTGTGCGTATCCTGGGTGTTTAATATTAAAAAGGCTAAAAGAAAATTTTTGTCAGGACAGAAGCGTGACCTTTTCAACGTAATTGCGTATTACGTGAGTCACGAACGCGCATCACAGAACAGAGCAAGGCCAGCATTTGTGCTTATAAAACTTAAACTGTTTTATTTATTTGTGAAATGCCGATGGTTTGTCTAGATAAGACCCTTATTCATCGTCTGGTGTCGTTTAAAGCCCTTTGAAGCTGCACTGAAACTGTCATTTGGACCTTGAACCGTTTGGGTCCTGTTGAAGTCCATTATATGGAGAAAAATCCTGGAATGTTTTCATCAAAAACCTTCATTTCTTTTCGACTGAAGAAAGAAAGACATGGACATCTTGGATGACATGGGGGGAGGAAATTATCAGCAAAAGTTTTTTTTAAAGTGAACTAATCCTTTAATAGATAGAGATAGATATATTAGAAATAATGTATAGACAGAGATAGATAGAGAGAGATAGACAGATATATAGATGGATGTAAAAAAAATTAAATCTGTTACTACAAAATATATGTCAAGACTCAACTTTTTTCCATAATCATTTAATCTCAGTATATTTGGCTAAATATTTGTTGTCTGTGTTTGTGTAAAGGCATGTATTTCTAATTTGTAAACATTTACAGCATTTGTAACATTTACAGCATTTGTAAACTGTAAAGACTAGAATGTTGTTTGATAGACTTCACACAAAAATCTGTAAATCCTCAAGTGTTTGACTGACAGATCTGTAAATCCCTAGTGTTTGACTGACAGATCTGTAAATCCCTAGTGTTTGACTGACAGATCTGTAAATCCTCAAGTGTTTGACTGACAGATCTGTAAATCCCTAGTGTTTGACTGACAGATCTGTAAATCCTCAAGTGTTTGACTGTTCTGCATCTCTGGAGCGTTTTGTCTGTCTGACCGCTAGGAGGCGCAACAGTTGAGTGGATCAGTGTCTGTCAGGAAAGACTAGATCCATGTGAACTCTTTATTCCCTGCTATGTGTGATGAGATACCATAGAGTCACTGGAGGCTGAGCTGTATGGGCTGATGGACATCTGCCAACATATAGAAACCCTTGAATGAGGCTTTACTTCTGTACATCAGCACCACAGAATCACTACCATTCCTGGTGGGGAAAACTGCTAAAGATTATAGGACCAGGTTTAAATAAGCTAAGCTTTGTAATGTCAAAATCTGATTTTCATCTGAATGCGTGAATTAATAAATAATTTCATAAATAGTTATGCTCATTTTATTTGTAATTTTAAAAAGTTTACAATTTGTAAAAATAATATGTTTAAAAGTTCTCTCATTTTCCTTTAAAGTTAAGCTGAAGTAGCCCATACTCTGTGACTGCGTGTTTGGATCTGATCTACATGAAGTGACTTTCGAAACTAATCTTGGAAAACACATTTATTAGCTATTGTCTTGATTTCGTGACACAATAAACATGTTAAGAAAAAAAAAACACAAATGCACAGACACCATGAGCGCATTACTGGATGTCTGACTATTGCCTGGATATCTTTTTGACTATTTTGTCTGCCTTCTAAACTACTTTTAACTCTCGCATTTTTATCATTTTTGCTAAACTTTCATGTATGAACATCTGCACATGAAATATAGAGCCTCTGCTTTTAAACATTTTATTCTAGCTCTATGTATTCTTTTTTTAATCAACACTTTAATGTGGGTAAGTTTCATAAAAAATCAACATTTTGAGCAAAAACGTGAGAAAATCAAAAATTTTTCAAAGACTAGATCGGATTCAGATCGATGATCAAAACACACATGAAGTAGATTGAGTCCATCAAACCCCTTAAAGGATTAGTTCACTTTTAAAAAACTTTTGCTGATAATTTACTCCCCCCATGTCATCCAAGATGTCCATGTCTTTCTTTCTTCAGTCGAAAAGAAATTAAGGTTTTTGATGAAAACATTCCAGGATTTTTCTCCATATAATGGACTTCAACAGGACCCAAACGGTTCAAGGTCCAAATGACAGTTTCAGTGCAGCTTCAAAGGGCTTTAAACGACACCAGACGATGAATAAGGGTCTTATCTAGACAAACCATCGGCATTTCACAAATAAATAAAAAAGTTTAAGTTTTATAAGCACAAATGCTCGGCTTGCTCTGTTCTATGATGCGCGTTCGTGACTCACGTAATACGCAATTACGTTGAAAAGGTCACGCTTCTGTCCTGACGAAAATGTTCTTTTAGCCTTTTTAATATTAAAACACCCAGGATACGCACACGAAATGGGCATTTAAACGATAAACTGACACACAGACATTTGAATATGTGTATATGGTCCTCCTTCCTCACATTCGTAAACACTGACTCGGTACTTCCGCCGACGCGTGACCTTTTCAACGTAATTGCGTATTACGTGAGTCACGAACGCGCATCACAGAACAGAGCAAGGCCAGCATTTGTGCTTATAAAACTTAAACTGTTTTATTTATTTGTGAAATGCCGATGGTTTGTCTAGATAAGACCCTTATTCATCGTCTGGTGTCGTTTAAAGCCCTTTGAAGCTGCACTGAAACTGTCATTTGGACCTTGAACCGTTTGGGTCCTGTTGAAGTCCATTATATGGAGAAAAATCCTGGAATGTTTTCATCAAAAACCTTCATTTCTTTTCGACTGAAGAAAGAAAGACATAGACATCTTGGATGACATGGGGGTGAGTAAATTATCAGCAAAAGTTTTTTTTAAAGTGAACTAATCCTTTAAAGATTCAGTCGTTTCCTCTTCATGGGTGTTCGGATTAGCAGGGATTAGCACTATAGAGAGCCTAAACCCATTAACATGAAAGACGCCTTTTATCGCGCATCGCGTCATCTCGTCGCGTGTAGTTAGGACACGGTGTAAGACTTTCGTTCATCTTCGGAACGATATTTTTGATGAAATCTGAGAGCTGTCTCACTCCTTAGGCTTCTAGGCAATTTCATCTGCCGGTCCAGAAAAAACATTGTTAAAATAGTCCAAGTGACAAAATAGTTTTGTGCACAAAAAACAAACAAACTTAACGGCAAAAACGACTTTATTCAACTATTCATTTTCTTCTGTGAGCCTCTGACGCGAGTTCACCACAGCGTAATTTAGCCGCGACGCATGCGGAAGAATGAGAAGATACTTTAACCAGTCTGTTAGGCAAAGTCACATTTTGATTGGTTGATTGGCTCCCACACCCTAACACTATAACTTATGTTGATTACATTACATTCAATTTACTGCACTGCGGAAAGCACACATAAATGCAACATGTATTGCATAATTTTAGAGTTGCTTTGCATTATCTTGTTTTAACATAGACATTCGAAAATGGATGAACCTTGAAGTGGAAATGAAGCGAGTCAGTCAAGTTTACATTATTCAGTAAACTGAACTCCACTTTAAAGGGGTTTTATATGTAGAATTGAGAAACTCTTGTTTTTAGCGACACCGGTGGCCGTTCAGGGAACTGCAGCAGACGCTTATTGCTCGCGCTTGATACTATAAAATATATATGTATACTATAAAGTATATGACTATATAGACTATATAGATCTGGCAATGTGAGGGTATATATTGATTGAATGAATCCCTTTTCTTTGCAGTACACATTGATATTACGGTACAGAATGGCTCTTGTCTCAGCAGTGAGACAGCATTTTGAGAGAGAGAGATTTCTGTATTTATCCATATTCAGGAGAGAAGTCCTTCACATCTGTCAATGCCTCTGAAGGAACAGTGTGTGTGTGTGTCACGTGGCATATAATGATCCTCATGATCCCACACACACCCTTCAGAGAATCTGGGATTTCCACATCAGAGATGAAAGGAACTTGTCCTCCGTCTCTCATTCTGAAAATAATTAGCTGCAATAAGAAAACTGGTTCAAAAATTAGATTATTCATACACACTGACTGACAATCTCACCACTGCTTCTCCAGATGTGGAAATTAACGTGAATGCAGGTTTTTCTCTCCTCTATTGAGGTCAGTCGGTTTGAGGTATTTTTAGCAGAACATTTAATTATCAAGACATATTTCAGAGATTCAGTAATGTGTGTTTTTAGAGTCATATTGAGTTTGTTTGTTTGTTTGTGTGTGTGTGTGTGTGTGTCTGTGTGTGTGTCTGTGTCTGTGTGTGTGTGTGTGTGTGCGTGTGTGTGTGTGTGTGTGTGTGTGTGTGTGTATCTGCAAAACAACAGTTTCAACAGCTGCTTTGAAACTGTATTGTGAAAAGTCACATATATATAAATGTGAATTGAATGACATTAGTATGAGGCGCCACGTAGGATTTAAATCAAACTTCGCTTATCAATACATACATAACACACGTGCATATACACCTATACAGTACTCGCATATACATGTATACTATTGGATGTTCAAAATACATATATGAAATACACGTGCACACTAATATGAAATCCATGCCAATACATATTATGTTAGTAATGAATGCATATACACTTGTGAATAACTTGCATAAACATATAAACTTGACGCACGCATACACCTATAAATACTCGCATATACATATAAACTTCCATGCATATACACCTATAAACACTCACACATACATATACACTCGCTGCACGCAGACACACCTATAAACACTCGCACATACATATAAACTTCAATGCATGTACACCTATAAACACTCGCACATACATATAAACTTCAATGCATGTACACCTATAAACACTCGCACATACATATAAACCCGATGCGCGCATACACATCCATAAAACACTCGCGCATATACAAAATAAAACGCTTTAGTTGTGTATATATGTATAGTGATTTCATATGTGGATGTGCGTGAACTTTTCAGTGTAAAAGGAAGTCATTTCAGTATAAAAGGAAGTCATTTTTTCTTCTTCTTCTTTTGGAGTTTCATGGCGGTTGGCAAACCAGCTAAAAGGTGCATTTACCGCCACCAACTGGACAGGAGTGTAAAGCGTCAACACAGGGGGCGGAGAGATATCACGCAACACCTGAAATAAAGCTTGCCACAAAGAACCTTTCTTTTACTGTCTATGCAAAGAACCGGCGAAAGTAATGATTATGCATGAAACATTTGAATGGTTGATAAAGTTCATAAATCGATGCAGACTCGCCATCTTCGCTGTAGTGAACGCGCCTAGAGAGAGAAATGCACACATCATATGAAGTGTGAACGCGCCGGCGCCTCTGTGTCCTGATTATATTGTCGACTATTTGCTTCTTATTTATTCATCCAGGCAAATTTGTTGATGAAACATTGATTAAATTGAACATACAATTTATTAAAAAAACGAAATAAACTTTAAAGAAAGGCTGTCTACAAAAGAAAACTTTAAGTAAGTGGTCAAAATCATATCTGACCCATTCCAAATGTTTTCCGATAGCCTATCTTATGATCCTATCTTACTCATCTCATGCGGTTCCCTTTTCATATAGGCTAATCAACATAGATGAAATAAAAAAAAACATTATATTATTTAAACATAAATATGAAACGTTTATGTTTAAGTTTTTTTACTTATAAGCGTCACACCGCTCCGCTTTGCTCACATGCTCTGGTGTGTAGCCTAGTTAGTAGCCTATACATGTGTGTGTGGTCGAGGGCTGCGATTTTCAAATAATAATCAAATAATACCCATTGATCTTCGAATATTAGCTGTGCTTGAAAATTTCGTTTTGTATAAATTGTATCTTCATTTTAATCAATGTTTCATAAACCAATTTGTCTGGATTAATAAATAAGAAGCAAATATAGTGGACAGTATAATCAGGACACGGAGGCGCCGGCGCGTGAACTGGAGCGCGTAAATGAACCGAAACTCAGCGTATAAACTACTTGCATCACAGACCTGTATATCTATAGAAAGCTTGAAATGTGTACTTTTAAACAAAACAATTAAAAACCAAAAGAAATTGGCTACTCTCTGCTCATGCATGTGGCTAATTCATATGAAGTGTGCATTTCTCTCTCTAGGCGCGTTCACTACAGCGAAGATGGCGAGTCTGCATCGAAGAAGAAAAAATGACTTCCTTTTATACTGAAATGACTTCCTTTTACACTGAAAAGTTCACCCACATCCACATATGAAATCACTCGCATATACATATACACAACTAAAGCGTTTTATTTTGTAGGCTATGTATGCGCGTATTTTATGGATGTGTATGCGCGCATCGGGTTTATATGTATGTGCGAGTGTTTATAGGTGTACATGCATGGAAGTTTATATGTATGTGCGAGTGTTTATAGGTGTGTCTGCGTGCAGCGAGTGTATATGTATGTGTGAGTGTTTATAGGTGTATATGCATGGAAGTTTATATGTATATGCGAGTATTTATAGGTGTATGCGTGCGTCAAGTTTATATGTTTATGCAAGTTATTCACAAGTGTATATGCATTCATTACTAACATAATATGTATTGGTATGGATTTCATATTAGTGTGCACGTGTATTTCATATATGTATTTTGAACATCCAATAGTATACATGTATATGCGAGTACTGTATAGGTGTATATGCACGTGTGTTATGTATGTATTGATAAGCGAAGTTTGATTTAAATCCTACGTGGCGCCTCATACATTACAGTTTTTTACAGTCGCTAGGACACATTTCTCAATACTTAGGTCACTTTTTCAAAACTCTTCACACAGTGAGCACAACAGAAGTATATGTGGGCTAAACTGTGGATCATTTATCAGTGCTTTGGCACAAAATGCATTCAATGACTACATCTTTCAAATTACATTAATTATTTTCTCACTTCGACACAACAACCGCCAAAACTCTGTGTACCGACGGGCCAATTTGCACATGCTTACACACTGATTTCAAAACTGTTCAACTTAAGTTCAAAACAATAACATAATACAAAACTGAATAAGACAGCATTTTGCCACATTTCTACAGTAATATTGTAATGAAATATATTTAGAATCTAAAAATTAAATGGTATAAAAACAATTGGACCAACCACAGCTGATTCCTGTTGTATCTGTATCAGTAGATGGTGTGTGTACAAATTTTTGTACTTTGGAATTACTCCAAAAACATAAAATATAATAACTGCATGATGTCTGATTCATTCTAGTAAATATTGCAGTGAATTCTAAACAGTAGAGAGGTAGAAGAAAGAAAGCATTTACATAGGAAAACATTGTATAAAGTTACCTGTTGTTAGTGTTTTTTATGTTATTGTTTTGTGGGTGACAAAGTGTGTCTTTGCTAGTGTTTTGGAAGAATGTGTTGATTTGAGATATGTATGAAGTGATTTGGTAGTTTTAGTGCATTTTGAATGTGAAATGAACTGCTGTGCCGAGCTGAAAGTTGGTTAGGAGAACTGTGTGAAGAGTTTTGAAAAAGTGACTTAAGTATTGAAAAATGGGTCCTAGCGACTGTAAAAAACTGTAACCTCAACTGTGTGAACTGATACATTGAGCTTGATAAATGAGCGTTTGAGCGAACACACACACACACACACACACACACACACACTAGAGCTTTAACAAGCAGCGCTGCATCTGCAGCAGGCCAAGAGACACACTCATCACTGAAGCACATCAGCAGGAGGTGTGTGTGTGTGTGTGTGTGTGTGTGTGTGTGTGTGTGTGTGTGTGTGTGTGTGTGTGTGTGTGTGTGTGTGTGTGAGCAGACACTCACATCCAGTGGAGTTTCACTGTTTCCTCAACGGTTGTGTTTTATTAAAGGTGCCCTAGAATGTGAAATTGAATTTATTTTGTCATAGTTAAATAACAAGAGTTCAGTACATGGACATGACATACAGTGAGTCTGAAACACCATTGTTTTCTCCTTCTTACTTAAAGGTTGTATCAGTGATTTCAGGCCCAAAAATAATTACCTAATCTTTCCTAACGATCCGCTAGCTGCCCGCCCCATAAGCATGCCGTCCAAAAACCGCGTCTCTGTAGGCAGCCTAGGCTCTGAGATCTGCACACAAAAACAAACGGGTACAACCACCACCACTCAAAACCAAAATAAACAGTGTTTCAACCAATCACAGACAGGGGCGGGTGTTGTGAGGTCAAATGTGACCCATTTGTTTTTGTGTCCAGATCTCAGAGCCTAGGCTGCATACAGAGACGCGGTTTTTGGACGGCATGCTTATGGGGCGGGCAGCTAGCGGATCGTTAGGAAAGATTAGGTAATTGTTTTTGGGCCTGAAATCACTGATACAACCTTTAAATCTCGTTTTTGAAGATCACCCCTGAAAAACAGGCGAATCTCCACATAACACCGACTGTGACGCAACAGTCGGATCATTAATATGTACGACTCCAATAATCTGCATAATCCAGCCCATGTTCAATGACAGGAGGAACTGCAGCCGAAGCATGGCAGTCGATCAATGTTTGGATGTACAAATGAACACAAAGGTATTTAGTTCCTTCATCCGAGCCTCTGAAGAAACAATGGGTTCATTTTATTTTCTCTGGAAATTTCCAAACATTTCACCGACGAGACTGTTTCCTCAACTTGGGCCAATACAGAGCCGGCCTCGATGAACGGCTGAAAATAAATCGATCGAGCCAAGCAACACTTTCTGATGTGTAATTGTTCAAGGTCAGACAGGTAATCTTTCTCTCAAAATCGTTCAATACTGTATTTACATCATCGTGTTTGCATTGGTGAAAGCATTAGAGAGAGTGCAGAAACTGTGTTGTGATGATAAGATCTTTATTCTGGCGATCAACACACTGTCGTCTGTTTGCTCAATGCTCATCACGGCAACATTTTATGTGATGGGAATAGATCTAAATACTTTAAAAACATCTCACGATTCGTTAATCTCGATTGCTGTAATAATAAAAACGTATAATATCTGTAGTAAAAGTATTCGAGAGAGTTTCACATGTAAACGTAGCTATTTCATATGCAAGCCTGTCAGCCAATCACAGCAGAGGCCGGTTACACACAGACACGCCCCTTTAAACAGAGCGTTCACATCAGAGGCTAAAATCAGGCTAGGAAAAATGCCTTTTATTTCTAAATGATGACTATTTTTGATCTAAAAAACATACTAACATTATAAGGGCAACCCAGGAAACATTATACAATAAAAATAAAAACCATTCTAGGGCACCTTTAATGAATATAATATAAACGTACACATACCATTAAACACACTGTCGCTGTGGTGTTTATTACCCTGTGAGAACCGATAGGGCGATTGTTATGAGGACCCCAGAGGAGCCATTCAAACCTCATTGTCTCTCTCTCTCTCTCTCTCTCTCTCTCACACACACACACACACACACACACACACACTGTCTATGCTCTTGTCTACTTGCATGTCGTATTTCCTCTATTTGGTGTTCAGGTGTAAACACTGCAAGTGTGTGTAGAGCTTATACTCGATGGGACACACTTATAATCTTGCAAAAAATGCTAGTGTTTACAGCGCTTTTAATTATTATATTTTGAATACTAAAATAAACTTCTGCTCATCTGTTCAGTATTCGCTGTGTAACTAACAGAAGACATTTTAAGACACGGGAATGTCTTGCACACTTACTTACTGTCAGTGTGTGTGTGTGTGTGTGTGTGTGTGTGTGTCTGTCTGTCTGTCTGTCTGTCTGTCTGTCTGTGTGTGTGTGACGGTTTTCTATTTTAATATAGGCCTATTTAAAAAATATCATTTATTTCAAATGCAAAGCTGAATTTTCAGCATCATTACTAACCATAACTTCAGTTTCACATGTTCCTTCAGAAATCAGGATAATATGCTGATGTATTATCAATGTTGGAAACCTGTGATACTTTTATCAGGATTCATTGATGAATAAAAAGTTTAAAACAACAGCATTTAATTAAAATATAAATTATTTTATAAGTCTTTACTATAAATTTCTATAAATTTAACACTGAATAAAAGAAAGAAAGAAAGAAAGAAAGAAAGAAAGAATGAAAGAAAGAAAGAAAGAAAGAAAGAAAGAAAGAAAGAAAGAAAGAAAGAAAATTACTGACCATTCAAACTCAACTTTTGAACAGTATATAGTGGATATTGGTACAAAATATTTCTATTTCAGATAAATGCTGTTATTTTTGTAACTTTTAAACTCAGAATCCTGAAAAAAGTATCAAAGGTTATTAGTACATTAAAATAGAAAACCATTATTTTAGATTGTAGGAATATTTCACAATATTACTGTTTTTCTTAATAAAAAAAACTGCAGCCTTGATGAGTATAAGATACTTCTTTCTAAAACATTAAAAATAAAAATGTTTCCAAACTTTTGACCAGTGTATATATATGTGTGTGTGTGTGTGTGTGAGAACATGATGGGGATTGTAGATCTTACTAATCTCACTGGCACAAAAACAGATTCATATTCCTCACAATGAATAAAAACAGTGAAATTTAAACTGCGAATCTGCAACAATTATGTTAAATTACACAATATAGTTTATGTATTTAATCTCACTTTATTAACCAATGTCTTTGCTGCTGACCTTCAATGATCCAATTCAATCATACTTAAAAGCAAAAATGACTTTAGATAAAAAATGCTGGGTTGTTTCAACGCAAATTTGGGTCAGATATGGACAAACCCAAATGTTGGGTTGAAAATGTAATAAAAAAATGTAGAATTGGAAGAGAAAGTTAAAGTTGGGTTAAAATTTTTAATTAAATTTTTTACTATACATTTGGGTTTGTCCATAATTGACCCAAAAAAACAAGAACCCAGCATTGTTTAGAGTGAAAGATCACATTTGCTGAAGATTAAACATCATTCAGGGGAATCAGGAACACATGAAACAGAAACAAGATGTTCTGGTATTAGATTTGCATCTGATTTAAAAAGTTTTTAATTTTCAGTTTTTCATCAAAGCAAGAGCAATGGTGTATCAGGACTGTAAATTCATCTCTATAGTATCTATGTATTGATTAGTTTGTCAAATTCACATACTTTACCTGTTTGATCATTGTATTATGTTTAATATAGTATCTCTTCAGTTTAAACCATAAATGCATGCTGTCCACTCAAGTGGACATCTTTTGTATATACAGCAGTTACAGTAGTCATTTCATGCATAGTGGTCACTACAGTGGACAGCTATTAAAAAAGCATTTTCTTGAATTTGCAACGGGTTTTGATGGCAAAGTTGCACATCAATCTCTTCAGTGGACCCTGGTGCATCATCCTATACATTGCAACCAAGTTGCAAGCCGTTGTGTTTCGAGTTTTTCCCCCTCCAAACCAAGATGGCCGATGGTCAGTCAAAAAAGCCAAGTTGCTCCGGAATATCCACCCATTCCTTCTATCCTCGGAGACTCTTGTAGGTAAAAAAAATTGTGTAGCATCAAGCAATATCTAATGAGTCATATCACAGTAAAATTTTCCAAGTTTTGACTTTAGATTGGGAGAAAGATCTGATTAATCACCTGTCCACTATAGTGGACCTCATGCACCAATGGCTATATTTCAGCTACAATTCATACTTATACTGTGAATATTGTTTTTTGAAAATATTTAATCTGCAGTGACTTTTTTGGACTGTAAATAAATGTATTTGTATTATTAGAATGTTAATTTCATTTACCTCGAAAAAAGTTATGTGATTACATAATTTATGTGACTTATGTATTACTTTACTCATTTCAACAAAAAAGTAATCGAATTATGTAATGCATTACTTAGATCAAAAAGTTATCTGTTTACATAATGAATGTTGCTTGTAATGCATTTATTTACTCGTAACATCAAAAAGTAATCTGATTACATAATGCACATTACTTGTAATTAATTACTTTACTTGTTAGATCAAAAAGTAATCTGATTAGGTAATACATGTTACTTGTAATACATTACTTTACTCGTAACATTAAAACAAATCTGATTATGTAATGCATGTTACTTGTAACGCATTACTTTACTTGTAACATCAAAAAAGTAATCTGAATGCGTTATGCATGCCCCAACACTGCTAATTTCAGATGAGATTGAAAAATACGTATCGCTAGGTTTTCTCAGAGGAGAGCTATGCTAGAAATGTGTCTATCTTGAACATAATCAGAATGATCAGCTAATAAGGGTAAATCTCCATACTCCGGCACACTGGATGAGCATCTGAGTGTTTCCACAGTTGTACCTCGACAGGCAGTAGAAATTTCTGATGGAATCATGTCCTCATGTTCTGATTTCAAAGATACACGAATAAGTGCAACTTGTAGTTGCCTTTTCAATTGCCTTTGCAATATTTCGGATTTATATTTTTTGTATATATTTTATAGTTTTCACATGATTTGATATAATTGTATTGATTAGTTTGTTAAATTCACATACTTTACCTGTTTGATTATTGTATTATGTTTAATATAGTATCTCTTCAGTTTAAACCATAAATGCATGCTGTCCACTCAAGTGGACATCTGAAAATCTTTTTGGAAAATTTGTAAAAAAATTAAAATAAAAATAAAATCTTGTTTTTCATGCCCTAAGAGCAAAAAAATCACATAGGAAAAAAATCCTGACTGAGGTTTTCATAATTCATGCTTTAAAGGGTTAATGAAATAACAATAATCAAATAATAATATTTTTTTCTATTTGACAAGCTGACTAGGAATAAAAATAGTTTTGTGTTTTATAGTGTATTTTAAAAACAAGCAAATTGTGAATTATTGCCAAATATGACACAAACCACATTGCCTAACTATTGATCATCTCTGTGATTCCCCAAAGGCCTCGGGAAGGCTCTGAGTTTGGGATATCAGCGATTGGGAAATGCCTAAACTGAAGCCGACACTGCCGGACAGCGCTTCGGTGGACATTGGCCTCGGGTTCACGTGTGCCAGCAGACGGCGGGTCACAGAAGGGTTCAGTCCTCACAAACACACACTTTTCATCAGGAGCTTCAGTGGAAAATGGACAAATACAAGAGAAAAACAAAACAACAGCTGATGGAAAAGAAAAAGTGCTTCTTGTACTAACAAGTTTTGTTTGTATGAATTAATAGGATAATTCTATTAAAAAAATATACATTTTTGACTTGAATAAAGCCAGTTAATTTAGATTTGACCATTTATTTCATATAAGAACATAATCTCACTTTTTCATCAGAATCAAACTCAACGAATGGCATTGATCCAATGCATTCATCACTTTCACAAATACATGCACTTTCCCGTAATCTGTTGTGATGAAAGCATGTGCCAAGAACATAAATATGGGCAGTAAACAGATATGATGATGTATTGGAGTTTCAGTAATGGGCATTTCCCTGACTTCCAGTCCAGCGCTGCTCTGTGTGTGTTTAATGATTACACACTGAGCTGGTGTTGCACAATAACACAGGTTTACTCCAGAGATCAGCCGGGATGATGGAGATAAAAGCTGCCGGACGGAGCAGTCTTCATCAGACGAGACGAAGAGCTGGAACTCAACATGCGTCGCTGCGCTTCACTCCTGGTGTGCCTCCTGCACGTACAGCACACTGGTGAGAGGAACACATATGCTTTCCTTACGCAGTATGATGTGTTGTTTGCAGTTCAAATATCTAAAAATTCTTAAATCAAGATGCATTTACTAGATGAGTAAAATGACATAAGATATTGTCTTGTTTTCTGGGGAAATGAATCAAAATGATGTGAGTTGTTGCTTAATTCAAACAGTTAATTGTTAATTCAAACAGAAACAAGATTATTTTTCTTACCCCATTGCCAGATGATTTTGCGTGTTTTAAGCAAAAACTCCCTTAATTTTGATTAATTCCGCCATAAAACAAGACATAATATCGTGTGGCATTTTACTATAGTAAATTCATCTTGATTTAAGAATAGTTTGATATTTGGACTGGTAACAAGACTGAAAAACATTTTTTGCAAGTGTGATGTGAAATTATTCTGAACTGTGGAGTTACACTTAACTCATGTGACTGCGAGTGCAAACACACCCAGAGAGAAATGTAGTCCGGCCCAGATCCGGCCCACATCTGGCACACCTGTACTCCACACGGCCGGGGTGTGGGCCGGATCTGGCACACCTGGACTCCACACGGCCCGGGTGTGGGCCGGATCCGGCACACCTGTACTCCACACGGCCCAGATGTGGGCCGGATCTGGCACACCTGGACTCCACACGGCCCGGATGTGGGCCGGATCTGGCACACCTGGACTCCACACGGCCCGGATGTGGGCCGGATCTGGCACACCTGGACTCCACACGGCCCGGATGTGGGCCGGATCTGGCACACCTGGACTCCACACGGCCCGGGTGTGGGCCGGATCTGGGCCAGATCTGTGTTGCTGTCTGGGCAGATTAGCTCATAGATGTGGTGGTCATCATTTCTCTTGTTGTCTGCAGTTTTGGGAGCCGCTATCAGCCCAAAGCCGATTCTTATCAACGGCACCTACATTAACCCCGAGCTGGGCAAGTATCACGCGCGCCTGAGGACTCTCGCCCGAAGCTGCCAGGAGATCCGGCAGAAGTACAACGCCACACAGGGTGAGGGCTGCCACAGTTCACTCAGCTTCATTTTCAAAACCATTCTGAAGAACTCAAATATGCTACCAGTCAATATCGTGCAAAAGTTCATGTATTTCAGTAATTCTAATTTAAAGGTGAAACTAATATATTTAGTATATATAACTATATACATATGCATGATTATACTTTCCAGAGGGCTGACATTTCTGTATTTAAAATCCTTTTTTTATTGATTTCATGTAATATTCTCATTTTCTGAGATTTTGAATTTGAGGTTTGACTTTTTAATGTAGGTGCAACGTTACTTATAGTCAACAGAATGTGTTAAAGGGATCATCAATATAAAGAGAAAGCGAGTAAAGTCCTGAAAGTGTGATCTGGGCTGTGTTTCTGTCAGACGGCATGTACATCTTGAGCACAGCGAGCGGCACGTATTACCAGGCGTTCTGTGACATGAGCTCAGCGGGAGGCGGCTGGACTCTGGTGGCCAGTGTTCATGAGAACTACATCAGAGGAAAGTGCTCTTCTGGAGACCGCTGGTCCAGCCAGCAGGGGAATGACCAGAACCGGCCCGAAGGAGACGGCTCATGGGCCGACACACACACCTTCGGCACCGCAGAGGGCTGCACCAGCGACGACTACAAGGTGTGGGAGACCGTACACTTTTACACTCACTCAGTTTGTGTAAACCTACTTACGGTTCAGAGTATTTCTTTTTCCCAAATTAATTTCCCCCCAGACAGAAACATACTGTCGGCGCAGATCCGGCCCACATCCGGCCCAGATCCGGTACACATGATTCCACACGGCCTAGATGTGGGCCGGATCTAGGCCGACACTATGTTGCTGTCTGGGACACATGTCTAGTACAATTATTTGGTTTTGTTTCATTAATACAGTGTATACTTTTTTCTTGATTTACCCTTGAAAAGAATGAAAGTGAAATGTGACAACATGCCCCATTGGTGAGGTACATCATAACATGACCATATGACAGATTAAAATGTTATCTGATCGAATCAAACAGATATACTAGACGAACTAAAATATTTTGTCAATAACATACAATTATTTACTTTTTTTATATAAAATTATGGAATTTTTTAACGATTAAAGTTATTTTTTTTTAGTTTGACAACACTGCAAAACACAGCTATACAGCATAGTTCAAAAACTTAATAATAATAAATCATTTCTGAACAGTGACTCTCAGTCTTTATTCACCTTTTTATGATGGTTTCTCAGTAGAATTCATAAAAGTATAGAATATAATATCATAGTTCTAATAGGGGCTCATTGTAACGCAGTGTGACAACATGCCCCGGGTTAAACCTGCTGAGATCAGCATTACACAACCTCACCTGTCAAATAACAGATATAAGATTAAAATAATACCAGATTTGTCTAATTTTAAATAAACACAAAAAACAGAGATGAAAAATGAACATTTACTTTGCTATGGTAAAATAAATGTTCAGTGATATCTTCCAAATATTTCAGAATTTTACATTTTTTTTCTCTATAAAGTATTGATATGGCAACTAGTAAATACATCAAGTTTCGTCATGCATGTGTGGAAGTATTTAAACCAGTCGTGACAACGAGCCCTGCGTCACTGACTCCACTGAGACTGAGAGTGTGTTACTGATAATCTGATGCCCGAATGTTGTCGAATCCCACAGAATCCAGGCTACTACGACATCTCTGCCCAAGACGTGTCCGTGTGGCACATTCCCAATAATGAGCAGCTGAGCAACTGGACGTCTTCTGCCATCCTGCGCTACCATACAGAGAGCGGGTTCCTGAGAGAGACTGGAAACCTGTACCACCTATTCAAGGTCAGACACACTATCACAGACACACTATCCTGTTTGCAATCGCCCTGCAAAATAAAAACCTGCACAGATGTACTGCTTCGAAAGAGTCGGACACATTTACACTGTTTTGGACAACCAGCCCAGACAGCAACATAGATCCGGCCCACATCCGGTACACATGACTCCCCACGGCCGTATGTGGGCCGGATCTGGGCCGACACTATGTTGCTGTATGGGAGTTTACATCTAAAATGATCCCATATCTGACATCTGCTTTTACACTATATGTGACCCTGGACCACAAACCCAGTCACTTGGGTCAATTTGATGAAATTGAGATCTGGAATCTGAGGGTGCAAAAAAATCTAAACATTGAGAAAATCGCCTTTAAAGTTGGCCATTTATGTTTGCGATTATTTTCACAAAATGCATATATACATATAAAATACATTTTATATATTTACAGTAGGAAATGTACAAAATATCTTCATGGAACATGATCTTTACTTAATAGCCTAATGATTTTTAGGCACTTTCCGACATGTGACTGGTTTTGTGATCCAGGGTCACATATAGCCTACACAAAACAACCCAAGGTAGAAATACTGACCCGGAAAAGCTTAGGCCGGAAAATAAGTTAAAACGATACTTTTGCTTTCCGCCCCATTTTTTAGAGTCCCCCTGTAGTCAATAATTTTATCCCTTGAAACTTTCTTCATTGCTTAAAATATCTTGAATGTAACTTGACACCCTTGCCTCATTTAGTATGCACAGTAATATGCAAATGAGCCCCGCCTCCACTCACTCACTCAGAGATCCACTGGTTGACGATCACACGTTGATCTGATTGGTTACATGGTAGTTTGTGACGTCAGAAACACCAGCGATTTCAAGACTGTCTTTGGTTACATATTATTTTAGTGATCAAAGATGAGTTTTAAGGGATACAATTATTGACTACAAGGGGACTTTAAATATGTGTTAATTTGCATACATTTTGAGGAAACAGACATTTTGTTGATATATTAATTTTTTTTGTTGTTTTTTTACAGTTGTATCTTTTTTTATCACTCCATAAATCATGCTGTCAACCGCCAGAATTTTTTGTAACATTTTTGTTAGCATGTTTCTAAGAATAAAATGTTAAATGTATATCAGATGAATGCTATATAAGCAAACCTTCAGAATATACCCAGACAGCAACATAGTGTCAGCCCAGATCCAGATCGGATCTGGGCTGACACTATGTTGCTGTCTTTGTAGATAGGAATACAATTGTAAAGTTTGGTGTGAGTGAAGATTTCTGACTCAGTCCATGAGAAAAAATTACTTAGAGGGAAAAAAGAGTGAATTTGAAAATCTACAGATGCAAAAAAGTGTATTAAAATAAACACCTAAATGTACATTTTGGAGGCTGTCTTTCCACAAGTCTGAAAAAAGACATGCTATGGAAGCAAATAGCCCAGAATCTCAAGCCTGAGCACTGCCTGAAAAAAACAATGCGTTTGCCTGTAGTCTTTCCTTGAAGAAAAAGGCATGTATGCAACTTGACGTTTCACTCAAAAACTCCTGTTGACTGACCCTGAACCCCGACTGGCCCTATACATACCCAATAAAGTAACTCTGGGGGGAAAATCAAAATGTTTTAAAGCATTTTTATTAGTATTTTCATTGAACAAATGTAAACGTGCCACTTGAGCTGAAGATGAGATGGTTTGTGAATGTGTAACAGAAGTTCCCGGTGCGGTTCGGAGCCGGACGGTGTGACAGTGATGTGGGAGCCGTCAGTCCGGTGGTATTTGACACGGGAGACAAAGACTCGACCGCAGACTTATACGGGCCGTCTGCTGGAAGTACTCAACTCTACTTCACATTACAGGGCCTGTTTACACCTGCTCACGCATGCGTTTTTAGCTATCGGCCCAGACAGCAACATAGTGTCGGCCCAGATCCGGTACACATGGATTCCACATGACCCAGATGTGGGCCGGATCTGGGCCGACACTATGTTGCTGTCTGGGTGATTTGTTAAAACCGTTTCATTTACACTTAGCTTGAAGGGATGTCT